>SNQJ01S0043317.1:90017-148381 GCA_010110895.2 Picea sitchensis
CAACTACAGAAGTTGAATACATGGCAGCCACTCATGCAAGCAAGGAAGCAGTATGGTTACAGAGATTGTGTTCAGGTATTAGGTTGGTACAACAAACAGTGAGATTACATTGTGACAGTTAAAGTGCAATATTCCTGGCAAAGAACCCAACTTATCATTTGAATACAAAGCATATTGATGTTCAGTATCACTTTGTGAGAGACATGGTTGAAGAAAAGAAGGTGTTTCTGGAAAAGGTTGGCACTTTAAAGAATGTTGTAGATTCATTGACAAAGTTTGTGAGCACAAAAAAATTCTCCTGGTGTAGAGTAACAATGGGCATTACTGCCTTGGATTGTTGACTATATAATCCTATGGACCCCTGGATGCAAATAAAACAACAAGTGGGAGAATGTTGGGTATGTGTTATATTATTTGCATGTGTGTGTGTGGATGCGTCATATTTGACAATTGCGTCTGACGATCCCTTCCCAGCAGTGCTATTTGTTTCATGTGTGTCAGGTGCTTCACAGGGGGGACCTAGGGGGGGCTAGGTATGCCCCCCCTAGTTACGCGCAGTGTTCGGTACAACGCCCCGGAAAAAAAAATTTGGGCAGTTTTTTGCTATTTTTAGGGGATTTTGCTATTTTTAAGGGTTTTGCAAATTAATCCCAGATTAAGGGATTAGGGTTTTGGTATCTACAGAATACCTAAAAACATTGTATATATTGTATGGTGAATGGTGAAATTCGATATAATGAATATAAGAAAGGTTTTCCCTGGTTGAGGGTGTAAAGTATAAATCTCTGTGTACTATGTGAATGAGCCATTGATTAATTTTTATTTTTCTTAAGAATCTATATGCATTGCTTTACTTGGCAGGTTTAAAACTTACAAATTCAACCATGGGATAAACCATCTACTTAGAAATCGATGATGATAATCTCTACAAGATGTGAGGTAGCCCACTAATGAGAAAATGACTACCAAGGTTCGAGTATGATCCCTTAGTGTTAATAGACTTTCTAGAGTCTAACACTAGAAGGAACCATCAAGTTAGCACTCAATGATGGAAATTATTGTTAGATATGAGGTAGCCCACCAATGATGAAAAAATATACCAATGTACTCAGCATCGATATCAACCCATGAAGCAATATTTTCCATGGTTGATAGGTGTAGACTCATTTGGAGAAAGACAATAATGGAATCCTTTAAACCAACACGAGATAAGAAATACATTGATAATATGTTGAGACTAAGACTTAACACCGAGAATGTTGACATAAGGATATGACACAAGACTTCCTTGACACTGAGCAAAGGTAATTATGGATTTGGGTAATGGCCACAAACATAGAACAAAGGATTGTTGAATTAGCCAAAATTAAGATGGGGCAATTGGTTGATAGAGGAAAGATAAGAGGATGAGGCAGAGAAAAATCATGTACCGTGGTGAAGGAATTTTTCGGTGTGGATAGGTAACTCTATATAATTGATATGGTCAAAGGGTGGCACTCACTACTACCTAGACTTGTGGACTAATGGAGTAATTTATTTTCCCCCTTTTTGGGTTTTTATATTTATCTATTTTTTTGGGTTTTCATATTTTTTAGAAAGAATCAAAGAATATTTGATAGTATGGAGAGGATACATGCGAAAAGCATTGGTAATTGTTTCCCTAGTGCATTTGGGAACATAATGGTGAACTTAGACAAAGAAACAAATGGGTAGCATTAATAATGGGCACCCTCATGTGTGTCTCCTCTCAGATGGTTATAGAATGCATGTGTACAAGGTTCCACAACATGGCTAGAAATCAAAGGAAACAAGCAACAACAAGAAAGTGGAGAAAGCAAGAGCAAGCAAATGGCGCAAGTAGTTGTAGCACAAAGTATAAAAACAAACACAATAAAAAAACTAGTGGGAAACCCTATGGGGAATGGTCAGAAGTCTATGAGAGCATGAATAATCAATCTTGAAAAGTGTCAGTCCCAAAAAAAAACCCCAATATGGGTGTCAAAAAGAAAAGGGTGCTAAATTAGGGCATTAGATTATAGAAAATATATATTGTTGAATTAGTGGAAAGAGAGATGCACGACATTGGTTGATGCAACATTGTCCCACATGGTGAACCCTAAGAAAAATAAGGGTGACAATAAGGCTCAATTGAAATGGTATAGAGGGGTGACCGCCTACATGAATAATCAACCTTGAAAAATGGCAATCACAAATAAAAGAGCTCAAGATGGGTGTCAAAAAGCAAAGGGAAATAAACTAGGGTGACCCGTCATAGAAAAGCTCTATTATTCAATGAGTGCAAGAGAGATGCATGTCATTGGTTAACGCGACATCATCACGCAAGGTGAACTCTAAGAAAAATAATGGAAACAATAAGGATAAAATGCAATGGTGTAGAGGGAAGACCACCTACATTCCAATTTCGAGGTGATACTTGAAAAAGTTTGAAGGAACGATGAGGACAACCCAAATGAAAAAAGTTCATACATATGTATTCTTCCATAATGAAAGAAAACACATTGTGTGAAAGAGTTTAAGAAAATAAAACAATGGTGCAAATGGCATTGATTACAGTGCACATATGCCCCTGGATGAAGCAACTAAATATCTTAGTCAAATTTTAAATAGGGAAATTCCAAGAACTTCATAATCATTTGCATGAGTATTTGTTGGATTTGAAGGTTTTTCCCCAATTGATGTTTTGTTGATTCCAAGAGATTCCACCAATAGATTTAAGTTTTATCAACTCTTTGTTGGTGCTCATCAACCTCTCTTTCTTTTTAACCATTTGGTTTTTCATTTTTTGAAATTTTTGGGGAATTTGACCTTGCTTTCATAGTTCACAAAATTACATAAACTTTGAGGATTTCCCTATATTTTTCACACATAAATTCCTTGAATAATAGTGTTGTCACATTGAAAAATTGAGAAAAAGTGTTCAAACCTCTAATTTTCGATTTTCTTTTTATGTGGGTTAAGGTGGTGCACTTCCATTGGAGAGAGAGAGAGAGAGAGAGAGAGAGAGAGAGAGAGAGAGAGAGGGCATGTGGAGCACTAGATCTAGATAATGGTGGCGTTTAGGTCTGTAAACTATTATGACTATGTCAGTGACTAAATTTTTTCAACTACCCCCTTATGTGAGGAAATCCAGAGCTATTAGAAAGAATAATATAGATGTTGGATCCAAATCAAAGTGTATTCATTGTATGGGGAAAAAGGTTGGAGCTTAGATTCAGTTATTTTGCTTCTTCTTTAGTTTTTACCAACAAGGAAAGAATTGAATCTTCATCATTCAAGCAAGGCGAATGTGCATATCAATAAATTCATTATTCACCATTATCGAGAAGGGACCCAAAAATATAGTGGTATTATGCCTACATATGGGATAGATTATGTGGGGACTCGAGCATAATACATGTGGTACTAAAAACAACAAGTTCATTTTATCATAGGATCTCAAGTGGAAATATCTCAGTGGTCCAATGGTTCTTTAGTGGGACCTTAGTTTATGTTGTATTGTGTTTTCATTGATGTCAAAGGGTTGACATTGTGTCATAGTAATGTGCTTTGTATCATTGATGTAATTGATGTCAAGTGGTGTAATAATGATGCGTTGATATTAAAGGGAGTTGTATCATTGATGTCATGTCATGGTTGATAGGAAGAACCAAATGGATAAACTCCAAAGTGGTCCCCTTATGGTGAAATCCCTCATGGGAAGGCGCTCTTGGATAAAGTTCTCAAAGTGGCCCCCTTATGGTGAAATCTCTCATGGTAAGACGCTTTGTGAAGTCCAAATGGTTAGGTGGTTGAGCATCCCAACAGTGTGGTTAGCGAACCCAAGTTTGATTAAGGAATAATGTAATGAAGAACAATCAATTTGCAGGAGAAACTATTCCATATGGATAGTATATGTCATGCCATTTTTGGTGATATGTGGAACGTCACATAACTCCTCACGGTTAGAGAGTTATGGCCATGTGAAGTTGGAGAACCCTCATGAGTTATCTAGAAGCCCCTAGAAGGTCAAAGAAGTCAAATTATTCTAGAAGCTCCTAGAAGAAGTTGACCAGTTAAAGTGGTTAGTCATAGGTTAAGTGGTTGCAATAAGAAAACAATTAAAAATAAATTAGTTGCAAATAGAAGTGGAGAGTTTAATATTTGTGGATAAAGTGGTTAAGTGGATACTTCTAGAGGAAGCTACTTGGAGAGTATAAATAAGAGAAAAAGGGTCTTCCATTTGGATTCCATTGAGCATAATGAATATCTACAAGTGACTGAGGTAACCAAAGGAGATCTAAGGAGAATTTCAGAGGGAAGGTGAAGTAAAGAAGGCCTAAATTCAAGGGAGGATAAAGTCTTTTGATGATGCTTTCTAAGGTATGTTATTTACAGGTCATCTCACCATTTTCGCAATAACTTGTTTTCTAGAATGATTCAGACAACAAAATATGGAGGATATTGAGAAAAAATATCCAATTAATTGTGATAAAAATTCCAGCTTGTGGGTTGTTGTATTTTGGGAGTTACACTATGTGGAAGATATGGTTTGTGGCTAGTCTTGAAACTAGTCTAAAACATGTGTTCCAGGTAAAAACGTTATAAATTATTCATAAAAGATTTAAATTCTATAATACCAAATGCATTGGTTAAAGTACAGTATGCAATATGTTTTGTACCATTTTCAGATCCATACATCAAATATTTCGCACGTCGAATTCTCTACAAGTTCGCTCTCTAGAATAATTCATAATTCATCAAGGTTTGTCATTTTTTCTATAAATCCTTTTCTAGGAGGTTCCAAGTAGTGAAACTTGGAGGAATTGTAGAAAAGACATTGAAGAACATTGTGTACCATTTTCAGACCTTTCTTCATTATAGGTACAAAGTTATGATTGTTGCAAGTTAGGGTTGTTGACTAATCCAAAATTAGTCTTGTTGTTGAAGTGAAGGAAGGTTTGCAGGTCTATGATCACATACACCAGGTCTATTATAGAGTTACATATAAGAATTGGATGATGAGATTGATGAGACGGGTTGAGGTGATAGGTTGTTATGACAGGTTGTGCATAGTTGATGCACTTGTGTTGGTATAGATTGTTGGTACAGTTTGAGATATTTCTTTCTGTCTACAAGCTGGGTCTTGTACTTGAGGGTTGGATTCCTCACATATCGTTTGGTGCTAAGATACGCAAGTCGGGTCTTGCATTGAGAGTTGGTGCTCTCTTGGAGTTGGTGCTAATAAAACCCAAGGATTGTAGTTCGTAATACGAAAGAAACTTATACATATATATGGTGTTCCTTATTGTGATGGTGCATAGATATTTATTTTTAATGTATGTCATTGAGATATATTTACATGCAAGCAACTAAGTATGAATGGAAGTAATAAGTAATGATGTTGTGAATGGTGATTGCTAACTAAATTTTTGTGAGAAGTGTAAAATAAACCTCACACGGATTCACCCCCCCCCCTCTTAGTGTGATTGGTGTGTCCAACAATTGGTATCAGAGCAGGCCTTCACTATAAGCCTTACAAGCTTGGAGGAGATCCATGGACACACCACTAGATGATGAAGTTCCAGTGTTTTATTAGACAAATTATTCATCACAAAGAATAGAAATGAAAGGGTATTTGAAGGCAAAAGGAGCAGGTGTTTGGAAAGAAACTATTAGTGAATCAATTCCCTTGAAGCATAAGTCAAAGTTTGCAAGTCAAAAGGAAGAAAAGAAGAATGATGCATTAGCTCTCACGATCATTTTCAATGGACTCTCAATCAAACAAAGCATGGGACAATGTACTTCTACCAAGGATCTATGGCTGAAGCTAGAGAAGGTATATCAAGACAAAGAAGACAACTCCATCAAGGACAATGAAGGTATAGACTCTACAGAATATTCTAATGATAATAATCCTAGTGAAGTGGAATGTTCTCTTACAAATAAAGAAGAATATATAGTAGAAGTTTATGTAGATGAATAAGAAGAGTTGTTGAAGTTTAAAGAAAAAGTTTTATTTGAGTTAGGTGATGTTAGAATGGAAATAGGACATTATTCAATTGCTTCTGAGTATCTTGAAAAATTCATTAATGAACTCCTATAAAAGTACCCAAAGCACATCATGGAACTAAAGCAAATGTTCAAAGAACAAGAAGAAAATAAAAAGACTCAATTAGAAGAAAAAGAAGAAGAGATCAAAAGAATAAAGAATGAAATAATTAATCAAGTAGAAGAAAAGAAGAAGGTATATGATGAGCTTAGAAAAAGTCTTGAAGTTAATGTCAATATTAAGACCAAAATTGAAGAAGTCAAAAGGATAGAGGAACTATTGAAGAATCAAATAAATGAAAAAGAAGAGTCATGCCATAAGTTGGAAGCTGAAGTTGTTGATCTTAGAAATAAAGTAGAGAAGTAAAAAAGGTTCATGAACAACTCAACAATTCTGGATGAAATCCTAGATAGCCAAAGATCTCCAAATGATAAGTTAGGTCTTGGATACAACAAGGAAGCTATACATTTTGAAGATAGAACTTCTAAGAAGCATGAGGTAAGTCCTTTATTTTCAAAAGGTGGAAGCAATGTTGTAAATCAACCATCTACACAAAGCAAGGAAACTTTCAAAAGAACAAAGCAAGGAAGACATCAAGAAGCCATGTTTACACCTCAAAGCAAATTCAAAAGAGAGACACCTTCATGGTGGACACCAAAACAAAGGTATGAAAATGTTTTTCATGGTCACTGCTACTCATGTAATGAATATGGTCACAAATCTTTGGATTACAGACATTGTGCAAGGAAAGATAATGGAAGGTTTCACAAAACCCTAAATTGTTGGAGATGTAATCAAATGTGACACATTGTTGCTCATTGTCACACCATGAGATGCAACAATTGCAGGGGGTTTGGCCACAAATACCGGGATTTTTGGAACACAAGAAGACAGTCCATGAAGAATGCTTCATATAGCATGAAAAGAAGAGCACATGAATCTAGGAAGGAAGACATGGTTGAAAGGATGGAAGATGAAAGAACCAATACTCAAAGAATATGACATTCTCATAAGTGGATGAAGAAGATTGAACAACCAGAACAAAATGGCAGCCATGAGGCAAGCTCAATCTTGACATTTTCTGAAGCATACACGGGCTCATGTGGGAGAATTCATGTACATACACTAGGTGACCTATAGAAAGGTCGCGTACATAAGTGTGCTATTTGTGGAACAGATCGCATACTTGTGGAAAAATCCTCAAGAAGAGTGTACAGATGAGTTGTAGAATGGTTTGATTATCTAACTTTTTTTATGCAGAGTCTGAGATGGTTTTCTTTAGGTTTCATATTCTTATGTGTGTTTGATGAATATATCGTGATAATATGTGGTTGAGTGTTAAAGCATATGCTAGATGCCTATATTGGTTGCATGGTACTAACGTTAGAGTGTGGATTGAGGCATTTTCTATTGAGGAACAGTGTTGGTTATGTTAGTGAATTTATGGCACTTTGTTTATGAGATATATCATGATGATGTAATTCTAGCTATAGATATATCATTGATCTATTGAGGGACACTCTTGGTACATGTTTAGAGGTATTATTGTTGCATTATACTTGTTGTTTTGAGGTAGATTTGTTGTAGTACATGGCTGGTACATATGTGAGCTCCATTGGCATATCTTATGGTGTATTGTTAGAGGCATATTTGTTGGATGTCTTGGTGCATGCATTTGGCATGTGGTTGAGCTACATATCGGGACATGTAGTTGATGAGTTGATGAGGTGGTTGTTGAGGAAAATATATGAAATAATCTTACTCAAGCATTTTCAGATTTTTCTTGGCTAAAGAAAAATAGACGGGAATGTCACCCTAGTTTTATAGCCAACAAAAATAACATCCTAACTCACAAGTATTAATTACAAGTGCTTAGGCTAGTCTTTTTTCAATAAATAGCTTGCTGGAAATTTACTTTTTATTTAATTTTCTGAACATACCAGTTGTTGATATAATTGTAAAGATGGAAGTAAAGTCACCAAGATGATAATCAAGATAGATGGAACATAAAGCAATCCTTTTTTTGATTAAAATTCACCAAAGAGTCATTTTCTTTACAAAATCTCATGCAGAAATTTTGGACCAAAGTCAAATTTAGACATCCCCAATGGAACATACAAAAGGACCTCTTACAGTAAACCAAAACTAAACTCTAAAAGCTAGATCATCTTGCCACAAATTATTGCCCACTCAACTCTACACAATAGCCTTTGTCAGTCATGAAAACTAATTCACTAACAGACAATTCTACACATACTATCAAAGATAGATCAACACCTCTAAAAAACAAGTGTCTGAATGATGTGATTCAGCCTTGAATATTGATGTCTACACTAATACCTTGCTATCATAAAAGAGAATTAGGCTTGTGATGAATAAATGAAAACTGAACTATCTCAACATAAACTCAAAGAGCAAACCTTAGTATGCTTATGCTTCTATCCTCCTCTTGTTCCTCCCTTTCCTTTTTCTTTAATCAAATTAGAGTTAGTTGAAGTAGTTGAACCAACTCATTAGCTAAGTTAATTAAAAGATTCAACCAACTTTTAGTTGGGGGGGGAAGTACTAATCATAATAAGGGTTCTAATTAAATAATAACTAGTAGGTGGGACCCCTTGTGACTCCCATTAGCTTATGACAATCATAACATAACTATTAGTTAAGCAAATCACACCTCCTTGTGACTCCCATCCATATATTCACATTTGTTAATTTAGCTCATGATATTTTGAATTATTTTCAGAAAACATTACTCATATATCCACAAATGAAACATATTTTCGAAACATTCTTGAAGTCAACTGTCACCAATAATAGATTAAATAAAACTCAAAAGCCAGATTTTCCAGTTTGTGAGTCCATCTTTCTTTTGTTGATGTTATCATATGTTAGTCCTTTTGCACCTGCCTTAGGCTGTGTGGAATCCTTAAGTCTCATGTTGTTGCTCATATGAGAATAATCGTCCTTCCAATTCAAGTGGGAGGACACGGGTTTACAGAATTATTTGAAGACGTAGGAGGGATAGTAGTGGCCTTGTCTTTGTAATAGGCCTATCTATGTTTTTAGCCTTTTATTTGAATAGCTCAGCCCTGCATGCATGATTGATTAGCAAATGATCTTTTAATTAACCGTACATGCCAACTCTTTTAAAATATGAAATGGATTTTGGCTCAGCAATATATCAGACTCATGCAATCCAATCCATACAAATTGTTTTACTGTTTATCAATGAGCAGGGGGTGAAAAAGGGTTATGGGATATGTGAGGGGTTTGTATTGAGCGAAACATGATATAATGAGGGGGAAAAGAACATGGTTACTGCTCAATGATAACATTGATCAACTGTGAAGCAAACCAATAAAAGATCACTGTAATCCAAACAAGACACTGCCACTTTCAACTGCTTTAACACTGAAATTCTCTTGACTGTAATCAATCTTAGAACAGAGAGTGAAAAATGAATATGGGAAGGCAGAGGGATTTGTAATTAGCAGAAAATGAAATAATGGAAGGGAAAAAGAGTGATTAATGTTCATAAAATTAATTAAGTGATCCATAAAACATTATGTGAAAGGAGATGTACTAACCAACAATCATTGTGACCAAATAACAATTACTGTGTATTTAATTAGTTCACTATTCATAATCAAATGTCCAACACGGTATCATCACAAGATAGTATGCATTCCACACAATCTGTAAAGGAATTATGTTCCTTTCATTTATATACTTTGCATCTTATAAAACCTTTCAAATAGTAACCATTCCCACTCTGTTAACCATCAAAATCAACCACTGCCCACACGTTACTTCAACCAACAAATATACTCAAAGCCATGTTTCCAAAACAAACAATGAAGTCACACTATCACTGCAATCGGGCCTGTCATTTTAAATGCAATGATATTCATTAAACATATATGGAGGCAGTAAATCCAATAATCCAGATTAAATTGCAAAATCTGATTTGACGTTTAAACAGACAGACTACAGCCACCATTCCAACATAAGCTATGCACAGAATAATTCAATCATGCAAGTGTAATTATGTTATTGTATAAGCCCAATTCCATGTGACTCTAAAAGTTGGGCCATCCATCCAAAATGACGAGGTATCAACAACATGTCTATCTTCATAAAACAAATACCCGGATTGCCACAAAATCGTGCTTAAAACCCTGTGACTATTTATGAGTGTGGAACCCAAGCTATCCATATTATACACGGTGTGCAACCACCAAAACACCACGATGAAACATCTCCATTTTACAAAACCAAACACACAGTCACAGTAATAACTCAACCCATCATGTTGAGCCATCACTCTAATACAATATTGCTTCGATTTAGTCAAATTGTAATCAACTATGTTGTGTAAAACTTGGCTTATACAATCAGACAATTCTAAGCATACAGTGGATGCAGTTCCTACAGTCATCCTGGTTGTAATAACCATTCAGCCCCAAAAGAAACTAACAGTTACAATGACCATTTATTCGTTGTGTAGAAACACCAGACCTACGAATGCAATATGTGTGAGAGTTATTTAGAAATCGTAACCAATGCCAAATCAAACATCCAAATAATCTTAGTGCAAAAGACAGTGACAATGTATCAACCAATCAACCAATTCAATGTTGAGCTTATACTTGTACTGTTGAAACCATCAACAACCAACCTACCATGTTGTGGCAACCACACATACTCACACATTGACGTGAGGCGAGGTTGCAACTTCCTCAAAAGACAATAGTGGGTTATCACCAACAAGAGAGCAACTGTGTATTTTGAACTGTCCAATTATCGATGCAGGGTTTCCATTTCAATAACACAGGCAATGACTTGATACCAAAATCCACATGATTGTCACATAACCAATTGGGCGAACCTGCATTTAAATTAATCGAGAATACATTGCAATCCACAATAACCCATAGTAAACCTGACAGGCCCGACAATATTCTCTATAAAATCCTCAGACTGGAGGAGTTAAGGGTTTGCTTCCAAGCCAGCACTAGATTCGGCTCCTTTCAATGGTAAAACCTTCGAGACTAACGACACATACATAGAGAACACCACAACTTACTCTGTGGACAAAGTGATGAAAACTTGTGACAGGAAAGGCCATAACAGAGGAATAAGGTTCTACCTCGGCCTGGTAATGATACCTAACACACGCAGGGTATAACCCTCATGACTCCTCAGTCAAACAACCACAACGTTGAGGTGAAGACAGGGCTGAGAAAGAACAACATAACTCACTGTGCGACCCTTGGCGGTGAAAACAACCCAATGCCCAAATGTACAATGCACGGTGACACAAGTGCTTCAGTCATTAAACCCCATAAAATCCCACAGACTGAATACAACAATACGAAAGCGTGAAGATAGCCCACCAAGACCAACAAGGATCCTCCAACTAAACCAGCAAGGATAACATAGATCTCTTGTGACTACTAACTCCCAGGATAACCAGTAACACTACGACTTCAACATCATTGCAGAGAAAATCATCAACGTTTCATTTCACAATCACAATTTTACACAGTTGCAATACTTAAGGAAGGCACAAAGCAATACATCTAAACCAACATCCATTTCATAACCAGAGCAGACTCATGAAGGGCCAAAAAAAAAAGACATACCTGTAATCAAACGCCTTAAAATGCGAGTTGGCCAAGTAGTTCCTCCCTGCTAAGAAATCAGAGCATAACCAATGCAATAATGTTTGAACAATAACCCGACTAGGGTGGCAGCCAACGGAAGGAGTAAAGGTGATGTGCAGTAAATGCACATCACCTCCACACTACAAGTTCATTCAATTCTTAGTACGCATTGGCTACTAATCAAAATATCATCCACTTTGAACCATGCATCAAGACCAACAACCTTTAATTTCCAAGAGTGCTAACCACATCACATATTACCATCCCCACTATACAGAAATGCATGTCAACTATGTTCTATAAAACCTCAATAAATCGCATGGCTATCGTATGTTATCTAGGATTTGCCACAATCTTGATATAGTATAGCATGTTAGCATAAGATAATTTCTCCCTTTAATTTGGGTTCACATTGCTTAATCTCCTTTTAATTTCCTTTCATTTGTTGTTACTAACATATGTCTGTTACAAGTGTCCCAAGTAATAGATCTAAGAACAGACAGCAAAAACATCGGTATAAAACTTGAGCTTGGAACAACAAGGGGACCATGTATAATACGCCTGATCCATTTTCCAATAAAACAAAATATCGACAACCATGAAAGCAGTGTTGAATAGTAGCATAACATCAAATAAGCACCAGATTTGATCTTCAATCTACAAGGGAGTCCCACCTACTACCATTATTTAGATTTTATAATAATAGGCTTTAGCAAAACTTCACTGTGAATTTAATCGTCAACAGTGGTTATGGTGTACATCATTGCTGAGTCATAGCTTGATCTATGATTGATGCACTTGCTTTGGTACATGATGTATGGGATGATATAGTTGAGATGCTTGGTTGATATATTGATGGTTGAGATACATGATTTTGATACTTTTTCATGGTAGAGGCATAACATGAGTGATATGACACTTCTTTGAGTCATATGTTTGGTACACAATTGGCACATATTCTTGGCATATGGTGTTGGATTACTGAGAGGGGGGGTGAATCAGTAATAGCGTAATTATAATCATTTTTCTTCAAATGTTATATCAATGTAGAATTATTATCCAATAATGAGCAGTAAGAAATAAACAATCACACACATACACAGTACACCAGTGGAAAGCAGTGTTGAATAGTAGCATAACATCAAATAATCACCAGATTTGATCTTCAATCTACAAGGGAGTCCCACCTACTACCATTATTTAGATTTTATAATAATAGGGTTTTAGCAACACTTCTTCACCGCGAATTTAATCGTCAACAAGAGTGGTTATGTAGTATACCGTCATTTGCCTAAGAAGATCTATGGTTGATGAACTTGCTTTGGTACATGATGTATGGGATGATATGTTTGAGACACTTGTTATGGTTTTTGGTTGGTACATTATTTGATGTTTGATGGTTGAGATACATGATTTTGATACTTTTTCATGGTAGAGGCATAACATGAGGATATGACACTTCTTTGAGTCATGTTTATACAATAATTGGTACATATTATTCTGGTAGATATGGTGTTGGATTACCTAGAGGGGTGAATCAAGTATTAGCGTATCAGAGTGAATCATTTTTCTTCAAATGTTATATCAATGTAGAATTATTATCCAATAAATACAAGTAAGAAATAAACAATCACACATACACGCATCAGTTGTTTAAGGTGGAAACCCAAAATTGGGGAGAAAACCACCTTAATACTTTTTCTTATATGTCTTGAAGAATTACATTCATTGAAGTACTACTTCCTTTTTTCCAACAGAATCGGAAGGAGGTCTAACCCCCTAGTTTCTCAAGACACAACCCGAGGGAAGCTCCAACTCCCCACCAAGCTACAAACATAAGTGAGGCTACAACCCCTCATGCCTCCTCGCTACAACCTCAGAGCAGGACAACCACCTGCCCTTGCCCCATCCCGCCACCAAGTAGAAGGCGAATGATGGAACCATCACACACTATCTCCTGTGGGATATACCAGAAACCCTGCACTAACAAATCAACCATGTATCAACCTATACCCTCAACCCGTAATCAACTTGTTCATAAACAAGTGCATCCAAACCATGTACCAAGTATACCACCATGTCAACTACTCATCAACTATGACTCATCAATATGTACCAACATCATCAAACTATACACCTCATGTAAGGTAAGCCAACTCATCAACTACTTGTCTCAAACCATGTACTCAACATGTACCACAACTGAAAGCCCCCATCAATTTCATCATCAGTCTAATTTGTAGCTCTGTATTAGACCTCGTGTATATGATCACATTCCTACAAACCTTCTTTTAATCCCTGAAACAGAGACTACATTTTCATCAGTCCTTTTTAGTCTCACATGCCTGTTTCATTATCAATAAACTTAATCTCTTGACTAATCATATTTTGAACTCCTCAGAATGTATGCAAAGATCTGAAACCAACATACAACTTTCCAAGAATTTTATGCAATTCTTCCATAAAGTCACTACTTGAACCTTCCTTTCAAAAGAGTTATAGCAATGGCATACTCTGTGCCACCTGCTTGAGCTAGAGAGCGTCATTGTAGATCGTGCCCCATACAAAATTTTTGATGAAATGATTTCAAACTGTTATAAAGAATACTACAGACTTTACCATAACCAAAATATTTGGTATCACTAAATTTGTATCTTTTATGAATAAGTTATGATGTTTTTTTACCTGAAACACCTAATTTTGATTAGTTTCATGGCTGGCCACAAACCCTATTTTTTTCATGGAGTGTAACTCAAAAAATTAAACGACCCACAAGCTGATTTTTTTCTCCAATGCATACTCTGACATGTTTTCACCCTTCATATCAAGTTATCGTGTCTTATTCATTATAGAAAGGGAATTTATAGTGAAAATAGTGAGATGGCCTGTAAATAACAAACCTTAGAAAACACCATAGCAAGAATTCTTATCCTTCCTTAGATTGTTTTTCTTCACCTTCACTCAGAATCTCGGTTTAGATATCCTTGGTTACCTCAGTAGACACATATATGTATTCAATATGATCAAGTGTGATTCAATGAGAGACCCTTTCCTCTTCATTTAGGCCTCCAAGTAGCTTTCTTAAAAACATCTTCAGGTCACTTGGCCCACTTTCTATTTTAGGGTTGGGTCCACTTCTACTCTCCATTAAATTTATTTAAACAATTTATTTTTGTATTCACTTTGGAATTATAATACACTCATCACTTCACTTTATTATTTACCTTTTAAAATCTCCTTTAAACCACTTTTTGACTACTTTGACCTTTTGGGGCTTCGGAGATGACATATGAGGTCTCCCAATCTCATAAGGCCATAACTGTCCGTGAGGAGTTGTGTGACGCTCTACATACCACCATAAATGGACTGACATGTACCATCCATATGAATAGTATTATCTGAAAATATATCATAAATCATATCGTTACCTATCAAACAAAATTGGGTCCTGCTTACCTCCAAACCTGGGTCTCCAACTTCCTTGCCATGGCCATAACTCTCTAACCGTGAGGGAATTATGTGACGCTCCACATGTACCACCGAAATGAAATGACAAGCACTATACATCTAGGATATTTTCCGACAAAATCACTTTCCTTCATCTCATTATTCCACACAATTAAGCATGGGTCTCTTACTCCACAAAGAGTCTCCCAAGTGGAGGGCTTTCTCACCATAAGGGGACCACTTTGGAGTTCATCCATATTTACTTCTTATCAACCATGACAAAACAATAATGAGTCGTATTTACATCAAACAATATTGGGTCCATTACCCAAGCCTTTGTGCTACGGGGCTTTCTTCAAGGGTTGACATCAATGACAACCAACCTTAATCAATATATGGTCGATACACTCCATTGATGATATATTATGGTATATTGTATGGTTTTGATGTACATGGGTACATGGTTGATGTTTTTCTCATGATTCTCTATTCATTGTTAGCATGTCTTTTGCTTCATGATGTATGGTATGGCACGAGTTTGATGCATGGACAAGTCCAAGGATCATCATAGGAAGAGAAGATCATTCTTGAGCAATTGATATATGTTTTGGTTGAGCAGTAGCATTTGCAACAGAATCACATTGCAGTTGTAGCATATTTTTCATCTTGCAGAGAAGATAGGGGGAGACATACCAACATGGTGATTTATTCTTCTTCCCATGATTGGTTGCAGCAACATCATTCCAGTAGGAGATATGATTGGTAGCCATGCCATCAGCATTGCATCAGAGTGATATCCCTTGTCCAAAGGGGGAGAGATTGTTCAGATGATGGAGCAACAGATAGGGGGAGCAGCCCAAGGCATCCAGACAAGAGGAGAAACCCCAAGGAGAGTTCATGTAGGGGGAGCATCCCCAAGGAGAAAACTACCCTTTACCATTGATGTCAAAGTGGGAGAGATATCCACATTGATGTGGATAGATGGATATTGATGAGGAGCATTGTCATCTCCAAGTGTTTCCATCAATGATTCGTGTTGAAATCAATGTTGGTGTTTCCATCAATACCAAAGGGGGAGATTCTTGTATTGTGTTGTCATTGATGTCAAAGGGTTGATGTCTTGTCATAGTAATGTGTTTTGTATCATTGATGTAATTGATGTCAAAGTATTGATGTCAAGTGGTATAATAATGATGTGTTGATATTAAAGGGATATTTTTCATTGATGTCATGTCATGGTTGATAGGAAGGAACCAAATGGATAAACTCCAAAGTGGTCCCCTTATGGTGAAATCCCTCATGGGAAGATGCTCTTGGATAAAGTTTTAAAAGTGGTCCCCTTATGGTAAAAGCACTCATGGGAAGATGCTTTGTGAAGTCCAAATGGTTAGATGGTTGAGTAGCCCAACAGTGTGGTTAGGGAACCCAAGTTTGATTAAGGAATAAAGTAAGTAATATCAGACAATTTGCAAGAGAAACTATTCCATATGGATAGTATATGTCATGTTGCTTCCAGTGATATGTGGAATGTCACATAAATCCTCACGGTTAGAGAGTTATGGCCATGTGAATCTGGAGAACCCTCGTGAGTTATCTACAAGCCCATAGAAGGTCAAAGAAGTCAAATTATTCTAGAAACTCCTAGAAGAAGTTGACAAGTTAAGTTGTTACAACAAGAAAACAATTAAAAATAAATTAGTTGCAACTAGAAGTGGAGAGTTTACTATTTGTGGATAAAGTGGTTAAGTGGAAAAGTGGCTAAGTGGACAAAGTGGATAAGTGGACAAAGTGGTTAAGTGGATACTTCTAGAGGAAGCTACTTGGAGAGTATAAATAAGAGAACAAGGGTCTCACATTTGGATTCCATTGAGTATATTGAATATATACAATTGACTAAGGTAACCAAAAGAGATATAAGGCGAATTTCAAAGGGAAGGTGAAGTAAAGAAGGCCAAAATTCAAGGGAGGATAAAGTATTTTGATGATGCTTTCTAAGGTATGTTATTTACAGGTCATCTCACCATTTTCACAATAACTTGTTTTCTAGAATGATTCAGATAGCAAAATATGGAGGATGTTGAGAAAACATATCCAAGTAACTGTGATAAAATTTTCAGTTTGTGGGTCATTGTAGTTTGGGAGTTACACTCTGTGGAAGATAGGGTTTGTGGCTAGTCCTGAAACTAGTCTAAAATAGGTGTTCCGGGTAAAAACGCCATAACTTATTCATAACAGATCAAAATTTCATAAGAAAAATTAATGGGTTAAAGTAAAGTATGTAGTATGCTTTGTACCATTTTCAGATCCATACAACAAATATTCCGTGCATGGCATTCTCTACAAGTTCGCTCCCTAGAATAAGCCAGAATTATGCAAAGTATTCCATTTTTCCTATAACTCCTTTTCTGGGAGGTTCCAACTAGTGAAACCTGGAGGAATTGCAGAAAATACACGAAAGAACATTATGTACCATTTTCGGACCTTTATTCATTACAGGTACAGAGTTATGATTGTTTCAAGTTATGGTTGTTGACTAGTCCAAAATTAGTCATGTGAGACTAAAGTAAAGTTTGATGAAAATGATAGTCTCTTATTGTTCAAGTTAAGGAAGGTTTGCATGTCTATGATCACATACACCAGGTCTGTTACAGAGTTACATATCATATTTAGATGATGAGATTGATGAGACAAGTTGAGGTGATAGGTTGTTGTAACATGTTGTGCATAATTGATGCACTTGTGTTGGTATAGAT
Source organism: Picea sitchensis (assembly GCA_010110895.2). NCBI lineage: Eukaryota > Viridiplantae > Streptophyta > Pinopsida > Pinales > Pinaceae > Picea > Picea sitchensis. The sequence goes on from SNQJ01S0043317.1 coordinate 107,933, forward strand.
TGTTGGTATAGTTTGACAGATTGCTTTTTGTCTACAAGCTAGGTCTTGTACTTGAGGGTTGGATTCCTCACATCTTGATTGTTGCTGAGATATGTAGATTGGGTCTTTCATTGAGAGTTGGTGCTCTCTTGGAGTTGGTGCTCTATTTTAGTTGGTGTTGATAAAACCCAAGGATCGTAGTCCGCAATACAAAAGAAACTTATACATATATTGGGTGTTCCTTGTGTTCCTTATTGTGATGGTGCATAGATATTTATTATTAATGTATGTCATTGAGATATATTTACATGCAATCAACTAAGTATGAATGGAATTAATAAGTAATTATGTTCTGAATGGTGATTGTTAACTAAAGTTTTATGAGAAGTGTAAAATATCCCTCACATTGATTCACACACCCCCCCCCTCTCAATGTGATTGGTGTATCCAACAGTTTAATGGGAAATAAGGTTCCTTAGTATCCTACTATTTTAGTTGGGAAAAAGTGGGAGGAAGTAACATGGAGAAATCACAACTTTTTCTCCTTCTTTGAGCATGTTCCAGCTATTCTCCCACATGTGGTCATTAGAGGAGGAGACCCATAAGAGCCTCGCATGGTGTGAGATGATGTTCCATGTCGATGGAAGAGAGGTTAGTTGTGTAATTAACTAGGTATTTTTTGATGCATGGAAGCAATAGAAAATGGTGCTACATGATTTTCCTTGTCATTGCGATGGGATTAGCAACATTGGTGATAGGGACCTTTCTCTTCCACCAAGAACCACATGAGTCAATATTTAAAGTTTTTGAATTTTTTATTTTTTTTCGGTTTTTTAGTACATACATATACTAACCATATCATGAATGATTGATAGATATTGGCTATTAAATGTTGCCACCAATAGCTAATGGGAAACACCAACATGCATATGAAGAGGTTGTGTACAAATTTAATGAAAAAATCAGCAAGCTAATATTCTACCATACACTTAGCAACCTAGATATAATTGTCATCAATGAACTTTGATATGTATACACTCACATTCAGAGATTACCATATGCAAAAATACACATTGCTAAGCAATTTAGCAGCGAAATAAACATAATGAATAACACCAAAATTTAGGAAAATTCCAGGGAAAACCCCAATGTGGGGAAACCCAAAGAGAGAAAGAGATTCTCTTAGCTTCAGGAAAGATTTATCAACAGCTACAATGCAATTTCCAGCTAAGAGAGACAAGTTACATCACAAAATTGTCCCACCACAAAACTGCCTTGAAATATGTGCCAGAGTCTGTACAACTGTATGGGTTTGTTGAAAATGGAACCTATAAAAATGTGCCCGAAATAGGGAGTTGTACCTTTCCTTCTGTATGGCCGACCTCCTTCAGAAAACTCTACAAAAGCTGCCTAAAAAATCGTGCCTTCTCTTGCCTCGATTTGCGTGCCAAAGTTTTTTGTTGTATGACATGTATGGATCCGTACAGTACAGCCTGTCCCAACAAATAAAACAACAACACTCAAAATAGAAAATTCCTCCTCGGGATTTGCGCCCTAGCTTTGTTGGGATATGTGCCAACTTTTTGCTCACTTTCCTCTCCAAACTCTCCTCAGAAATCTCTCTCACACTCTTCTTCTCTTGTATTTTGCACACTACCCAATGCATTCTTTTATAATTTATGAAGATGACCTTTTACCTCCCAAGTGTCTTTTCACCTTCCACAACCCTAAATCCAAAGGCCAAGATCTAATCTTGCCTTTACAAGATCAAGGGCCATAATTCATTCCCTCCAAAATAAATCACTTAAAATATTAAAGTACATTTCACTTTATTGCATAAGTGCACTTTATGGAATAAAGTCACTTTAATATTAGAAGGTACACTTCATTAAAAAGTCACTTTAATAAAAGAACCACTTTATAACAACTTTATAAAAACCCATCACAAATTTAAGTGCCTAGTAGTGTCAACCTAAGGTTACATCCGCATATAAGACAAAATATGCGGAGTACCTCCCGAGCTAAAAAGATAACACTCCCTCTTAGCGAGGGAAGTACTCAATGCCATCATTATCATATGGTTCCATCACATTGTGCTCAGTAGGAGATCCCTCTGAACCTCGAGCCATCCTCAACACTTGCACAGAACTCGAACTAGAATATCTTCTCATTACAGTTACCCAGAACCCTGAGCTCCTTGGAGAATCCACTCCACCTTGAGCATCGGTTTGATCACACTGGCTGAGTCTCCTGCCAGTGCTCAGAAGAGACTCCCTCTCTTCTCTCGGAATGCAATATTGAATCCTTGGTACCACCGCAGTCTCAGGAGCTTCCTCATGCTCCTCATCTGACATTGAATCATACCCAGAAAGTTGTCCTCGCAACATATACAACATGTCCAACCAATCATCAATCAGCTACAGTTCCACCAATTCCACTCCCTCCCTGTAGATAAAGACATGTTCCCTCTTTAAAAATGTACAATATCCTACCTCCTCCAAGGTTGAGACTGAGAGAAAGTTAACCCTCAACCCTGGAACAAAGAGAACTCCATCAAGCTCCAGGAATCCTCCATACTTGAGTCAGAATCTAATCATTCCAACTCCAAGTACAGCTCGTGCCATACCACCTTCATTTACCACCTTCCGGTCAAGACCTATCTTTGTGATAATTTGGAATATTCACCAGATTCCTATCATGTGGCAAGAGGCTCCACTATCCACAATCCATCTGATATCACCCCCAAATCCTCCGCTACCGACACTGGAAACTAGAGTAACCAAAGAAAATTCTTTGTCATACTTGGAAGCAAATTCCTCCATGGTTGTTTTAGCAGTTGTCTCGGGCCCCTCTGGTTCCTTCTTCTTCTTCTTCTTCCTCTCCGAACAATGAGAAGCAAGGTGCCCCAACTGGTTACAACAGTAACATATGACTTTACTCAAGTCCCTCCCAGAACTGCCTTTCTTCTTACTCTTTGGAGTAAGAGAAACATTCTCATCAGCTCCATCTATCTTATTTCCACTGCTTTGAGATCCTTCCTGGATCTCCTCCTGAGTGAAATCGTCCCATAGTCTGCTCCAATCTGGAAGATGCTCACGACCCACCACACACTTCACAAAGACTTCCCATTCCTTGGTGAAGCCTTTCAAGGCTATCCTCACCAACTCTGAATCCGATATGACCTCTTGAACCGCAAGCAACTCATCTTTCACTTGAGCTACCCAGGTAAAATAAGAAGAAAAACTCTGCTCCTTACCCATCTTGGTATCATGCAGCTCAGCCTTCAAGGTCGTCTTCCAGTTTTCATTCTTCACCTCAAATAAGTTCTTAAGTGCACCCCACATCTCTTTGGTTGTCTTCTTCTCAGCCAAGTGTGGGATAAGGTGATCCTTCACCCCATCCAGAATAATCCTCTGAGATTTGGCCTCCTTCACCTCATGCAAATCCAAAGCAACAGGATCTGTTGTGGGAGCCACAACAACATAACTGACATAGTTTCAAATCTTGTTCTCCTTGAGAACAACTGACATCTTGACCTTCCACTGCAAATAGTTGGAAATGCCATCCAATTGATCCTCAAATCTAACACATGCATCCATATTCTCTGTCACATCTCAAGGAAAACAATCACAAATTTTCCCCCCTTCAAACTTGCCCAAAAAACACATTGCTCACTTTCACTCAAAGCCCAAGCTATGATACCATGTAAAAATTTAATGATAAAATCAACAAGCTAATATTTTGTCATACACTTGGCAACCTAGAGATAATTATCATCAATAAATTCTAATATGTATACACTCACATTCATAGATTACCATATGCATAAATACACATTGCTAAGCAATTTAGCAGCGGAATAAATACAATGAACAACATTCATTCAACCATGAATAACACAAAAATTTAGGCAAATGCCAGGGAAAACCCCAATGTGGGGAAACCCAAAGAGAGAGAGATATTCTATTAGCTTCAGGAAAGATTTATCAGCAACTACAATACAATTTCCAGCCAAGAGAGACAACTTACAACACAAAACTGTCCCACCACAAAACTGCCTTGAAATCAATGCTATAGTCTGTACAGCTGTACGGATTCGTTGAAAATGGCACCTCAAAAAATGTTCCCAAAATAGGCAATTGTACCTTGCCTTTTGTATGGCCGACCTCCTTCATAAAACTCTACAAAAGCTGCCTCGAAAATCGTGCCTTCTCTTGCCTCGATTTTCATGCCAAAGTTTGTTGTTGTGCGGCCTGTACGGATCTGTACAGTACATCCTATCCCAGCAAATAAAACAACAGCACTCAAAACAGAAAATGCCTCCTTGGGATTTGCACCCTAGCTCTCTTGGGAAATGTTCCAACTTGTTACTCACTTTCCTCTCCAAACTCTCCTCGAAAATCTCTCTCGCACTCTTCTTCTCTTGTCTTTTTCACACTACCCAATGCATTCTTTTATAATTTTTTAAGATGACCTTTTACCTCCCAAGTGTCTTTTCACCTTCCCCAACCCTAAATCCAAAGGCCAAGATCTAATCTTGTCTTTACAAGATCAAGGGCCATGATTCATTCCCTCCAAAATAAATCACTTAAAATATTAAAGTACATTTCACTTTATTACATAAGTGCACTTTATGAAATAAAGTCACTTTAATATTAGAAGGTACACTTCATTAAAAAGTCACTTTAATAAAAAAACCACTTTATAACAACTTTATGAAAACCCAATGCAAAGTTAAGTTCCTAGTAGTGTCAACCTAAGGTTACATTTGCATACAAGACAAAACATGCGGAGTACCTCTCGAGCTAAAAAGATAACAGGTTGGAGTAGGACCAACTATGCAATGGGTTAGGTAGGAGAAGGATCTTACAATAATGATGGAAACATTTTGGCAAAAGATAGAGATGTTCATGGAAGGTAGTTAATAGGTGGATTTGAACACCACAAAGGATTGGTTCATGAAGATTGATTTCAATTTTCAATAGGATTTCTTGCGGTTCAGGGCAAACACTCCAAGGTGGTGAAGATGTAGAAGAGGACCCTATATGTTATGGAGTTGACAAGGTACATGACTAGCTCTTCTAGTCCCACAGGGGAAATAGTTTGATATACAAATAATGGGAATAATTCTCCCCATTGTGTGTCAACATATATTATATTTTTGAAAAAATTATGTACCAAAACTTATTTTATTGAATAAATTTTTGGCTTGAATCTATCACACATATTTACTATATGAATGGCTCGATACATCATTGCACTTTTATTTACATTCATTTATTGTTCCTTAGCATATAATGTGGTAAATTCCAATCTAGATTTTGATTTACCAAATGATCAACACAAACTTTGGGACTCATCGGGACACAAATAAATTTGATATGCTCAATTTGTCTGGAAAGAGGTTGCATGTGTAAATACTCTTGAGAGGATGAGGATTGCATGCAACATAAATATTCTTCAACTATGCAACCATGAGATGAGAAAATAAGTAAACACTTAAGTGATGAATGTGAAGGGCCACAACATTAGCTAATAATTCAATCACCACATCATATTTTTCTTCATTTTTAGTCACAAGATAGATGCAAATGTCACTAGAAAACAAAAGATCATTATATTACGAGGTCCACACAATAGAGGCTATATTTTGTGTCTTGATTAACCGTTTCAACAAATCCTCATGGAAGGAAATGAATGTTGACATATGGAAAAACATGAAAAGAAAGATGAAAATTTGACACAAACTAAAGGAAATTTGAAGCAAACCCTATGGGTGTATCCAGTAGAATGCACAACAAAAGGACAAATACACAACAACAATACAATTCAAATCCACTAAGTGGAAAGAACTTATAGATTTAAACTTCAATCTTCCTTTAGTTTTTTCATGGTCAACTCTTGGGCCTTATTACAAATACGGAGGGTTTTCCCTATCTCCAATCACAAACAACAAAGGAAGGAAATATATGGGAAGCCCAAGCCACCCTTCAATTAACCTCGATTAAATAAGACTTATATAGTATTATCCTTCTCAAAAACCATTTTGTTTTACCATTTTTATGCAACTTTGAAAAAATGCATGCTAAGGCCTAAATATGCATTTGTTTTATCATGTGACACTTGGACATGATGACTCGTGATGTGTTACACCTTTCTATTAGCTCGGATCTCAATTAGCATCCTAAAATTATATGTTGTTTGAAAAAAAATGAAGATAAATTTACCTAAAAATTAAGGGAAAATGCATAAATAGTTCTATACCTTGACATAGCGAGGGATGTTATGGCATCAAATCCCTTGGTTGGAATTTAATGAGCATATTTCTCATTAGGTTGTTGAACATAATGTACAAATTGGATATCTTCCTATGCCAATATTTGTTGCAAGTGTCCATAAAAACTCCAATATTCCATTGTTTCAGTGGTATTCACATTGTTATGTAACTTCATTCTTCATAGATTCATCCTCCTCCTTTATTTCTACATATTCGTTCTTTTTGCATCATGTTTCACTTCAATTGTAGTTGTCACATATGACTGAACTTTTTCCTCTTCTTCATTCCACTCCTCTCCTCCTTTCGCTTGCAACATGCTTGTTGAAACTCTTCCCATTTTCTCTGCTTAGTCACTCCCCTTGGCAGAGTACTACTCACTACCTTAGCTTGGATTTTATCCAAAATTTATTCACACTAATCCTCTTCACCTCAAACTTTAGACTCCAGTTTTCTTCAATTTTATTGGTCTTCAATTCCACAACGTTATCACATTTCCATGTTTTTCTTATTCTTTCACACACCCCAAAAATAGACATGGCATTGCCTTTCCAATTTCTACCTCTTCATTCAAAGGATGCAATTTATACTTATTCCCATCCCTCTCCAATTTTTAAGTATTTATCCTACCATCATGAACACCACTTCTATCAAACTACCATGGTCTCCCCAACAAAATATGACAGGATACCATAGGTAAAATATTACACAACACCTTATCTATATAACCCCCAATATGTATATCTATCTCATGACACTGCTCATGCACAATAACATTGCACCTTTTTTGCAACCAAGACACCTTGTATGCATTGGGTGATGTGTGTAATTCAGATTCAATTTTTGCACTATTTAAATAAAACTAAACTCTCAGTACTATCCCCATCTATAATTAAAGTACAATACTTTCCTTGTACTTTTCATTTGGTTATGAAAATGTTTTTTTTTGTTTATTAGGTTCACTAGTACTCTTATTCTTTTGTTACAGCAATAGTTCCCTCAACATTGGGGTCTTTCCATGCTCAATGTGTATTCCGATAATTTATTCTTATGTTGTTGCTTCTATGACTTCAACATGTGTTATGTCTTCTTGTCTTTTCCCCTCATTCTATAAATATGGACACGCATATGCTCTTTGTCCATGAACTCCACCTCTGAAGAACACACCTTCAAATTTATCTCGTATTCCTCTTCTTGTTGATCCTCTACCTTTGTAAGTTTGTCATCATCATATCTCTTTCTAACATGTTGAATTGAAATGCTAGTACATCTTCACCTTTTTCTTTCTTGGTCACCCTCTTCCAACTTCTTGGTCTCTTTTATCTTTCAATGTTTGTTGCATCCTGAATGATTTCTCCTCAATCCTTGAGGATAATTGATAATCCTCTTCCACTGAATTAAATAAAAACATTAAACTTATTTTGGATAGAAAAACATAAAACATTAACATACTTTGTAAAGGATTTGAGGCTTTCTTCATTTTATGAAGACCATATTGAAAGTCTGTAAAACTCTTCACTGTACTTCTTCGCTACCATCCTAAACTGATTCAAAATTTTCAATCTTCTTACAATTTTAAAGAGTAATATACATGTAGACAATTCCCTTTTAGTTTTTCTACCATTCTACCCTAACTCTTGATTTCCCACTACTTTGTCTATCCAAATGCAACTTATCCCACCATAAGGATGCATGGATTTTCAAATTTGTACATGCAAGCCATACCTTCTTGGGATCCCCAATTTATTCAAATTCAGATAAATTTCCATCTCTCCTATCCAATCAATTAATTCTTCTGGGTCCAAAGTTCCAAAATAGATAGGGGTGTCAAGAATGTATCTTCTTTACAAGATTTTSATGGCACTTATCATTATTTCTTCCACCATAACTTCACCTTCAGTGTCTTCTCTCACATCATCCACTTCTCCTTCATGTTCATTTCCATCATTCATTGTTATTGTAGATCCTCATCTCTACATTGCATCCATGGCATGCATTGTTACAATCACCCCCCTTAACATTTTTGCAACATCATCAACATACTCATATCCTCTTCTAGGTCTTCCTTGAACTCTTCCTAATGCTTATGCAACTATCAAGTACTCTCTTCTACAACTCACTCAAAATCATTGCACTCTTCCTAATGCTTATGCAACTATCATGTACTCTCTTCTACAACTCACTCAAAATCCTTGCACTTCGCTTTCTCTAACAACTCTTCCCAACATCATCACTCTCGTTGGAATTGTCTTCAACAATTGAGAATCTTGCACACTTGAGATTCTTCTATATATTATACCACTTGATGCAAACCCTATGGGCCTACTAATTAGAATGCACAACAAAGACACAAAGAAAAAAAAATACAATTTAAATCCATTGAACATAAATAATTTGTAGAATTAAATTCCAATATTTAAAATATGTCTTGGCCAACTCTTGGGATTATTACAATGACACATGGTTTTCCTCTCCTTAATATCCAGCAACAAAGAAGCAACATCTATAGAAACCGCAAGTCACCCTTCAAACAACCTCTCATCAAATAATTTTTTACCATTTTTAGGCAACTTTGGAAAAATGCATGTCAAGGCCTAGATATGCACTCTTTTAATGACCTGACATTTGGACACAATGACTTCATGATGTGCCACACTTTTCTATTAGCTTGGATCTCAAAGAATGTCCTTTTTTTTTTTTTTAAATGGCAACTCTATGTAAAAATCAAGGGAAAATTCATAAAAAAATTCCCACACCAAATTGCAATAACAAAAATTGTGTTGGATCAATGGCATGGCTAGGCATGCTCTTGCATAAAAAAAACATACCAAAAAAATTATACACTATAAAAAGGTGTATTATGTTTTCATATAAGAATAATTATTTTTCACTAAAGTCAATTTATAGGGTGCATAAGAAGATTCTCTTCATGGTCAACTCATATGTCCCCATCTCTAAACAACATTTCACAATATAAGGGACATGCCATAAAGATTCAAATTTTCCAACATCAAGCTTGTATTTAGCCTTATCATAAGAAAGGATGAGGTCACCTTCTCAAAAAGAGTGAGAATTGACATAATGATCGTAATGGGCCTTGCTTTTATTTTAGTTACTTCAATAGAGGTCAAGGCATTGTGACGATCCTCATATAAGTGTTCAAGTTCAACAAGATGTTGTTCTAGTGGGGAATAATCAAGAAAAAAATTGGCATCTCGTCGAATAGATTGAATCTCATAATAGGAAAAATCCTTTCAATACCAAAGGCTATGTGAAATGTCATGAATTTAGTGACAATTTTAACGAAGATTCACTATGCCCATAACACAGAAAACAACATAGTGTGCCAATTACACTTGTGTTTGACTACCATATGTAGAAGCATAGGCCTCAAAATATTATTAACAAATTCAACTTAACCCTTTGCTTAGATGGTAGGAGGTAGCATATTCATGGTTAAACCCCAACTTGGTGGCTAACAGTGTCATCATTTCATTTTGAAAATGTTTTATGTGGTGAGAGACAAGTTGTTTAGGGACACCAAATTGAGTGATAATATAAAATAAATTAAATTAAAAAAAGAAATGACACAATGTAGCCATTCATAAAATTTGGCATGGTCTTTGTCCACTTATTGGAATAGTCAATGGTCATTATAGTGTAATTATGACCACTACTAGATAGTGGATGACACTCCATAAAGTCAATACTTGACTTAGTGAATTATTTGACAAATATAACCACATGTAAGGTAGCAATGGGTCACTTGTAGGGAGGTTTGTGATTTACTTGAGGAAACTTGGGTTGAGGGAGTGATCATGTAAGTGTAGTGGCCCTAGAGGAGAAAATGGAATATGAGGAGCATTGAAGACTTTGGAGGCTTATGGTAGTGAAGTGTTGTACCTTCTTGAGGTGTGTTCATGCCATGGAGCCTTTCTTGTTGGATGTATTCACCTTAGATCCTGACAAGTGTCACTTGTAGATGGAGCGCTTCACATTGGGCCTTATTGTAAATAGGTAGCTTGTATTGGATTCAAACCACTTTGTATTGTTGAAATTGCTTACCCCTCGTATAAATAGGTGAAGGAGAGAGTTCATTCACACATACATTCATCACACACTTTAATTAGAGATGTGAGGAGTGGAACATTCTACTTCCTCTCTCTTGTGCACTCCTCTTTGTCTTGGTGCGCTAGGGCTCTTGGAGAATTTCAAGGGATATTATAGGGATAGGGTTTCACCCTAAGGAGGCAAATAAGCTAGAGTTTTTCATAAACCCTATAAGGATAAAGATAGCATTGTATTTTGTATCTCTTGTGAGAGAAGAAGATTAGGGTTTTGTAAACCTTAGTGCTACTTGTTATGCTCATTAAGGAGTAGAAGAGAGAGGAATTTTTCTTGAATCCAAGGAGGAATTTCCAATGATGATGTAAGCTTGTTTGGGGTTCTTGGTTGAGTAACTAGCCTTGGTTAGGAATGTTTCCTACTCAGGTGGAGTTGGTGGCTAGGGTTTTCTTGGTTTCTTTAGCTAGAATTTTGGAGAGCTTGATATTGTATTGGATTGTGATAAATTGTGAGTATTTGCATGTACTTCATTTATTACAAAAGAAGTCTTTGAGGCATTGATGGGCCTCTCCATTGTATATAATGTGGCCCACTTTTGAGACATTTTGACCCCATTTTCACCTCATAAACCTCTCTTTGTCCATGATTAGTATAAGTATATGGTTTTGTGCAATTAATTGATTAATGGAATGTGTTGAATGATAAAGTGCATGTTGTATTTTGTTTTAGCTATGATTTTCATGGTTTTATGGATATCTACATGCTGCAATAACCCATGTTCCAAGTAAGTTGAATCAAGGGAGGATTCCTACTCTAACTTTGCATGAGGAAAAGGGGGAATTGTGTCCCCTCATCCACCTCTAAAGGCTATTGAGCCTTCAAGACACCATATCCATCCTAATCCACTCAAACTACATACTCAAGGAAGGAAATTTATCAAGGGATTTTATCTTTAGAACTTAGGACATTATAGGGATCCTAGAGACACAAACCCTTCAATCAAGGAGTGATTGAAGGGATGATTGATGTCACCTCTTAGTATAAGTAGAAGCTAAGGATTATCACTAGGGAGTTATTTAGTCTTGTGAAGAAATTGATACTCTTGGAGAACCCAAACTTCCTTGAGATGTATTTCTATTTTGATCTAGTATGCTACTAAGGATTTGGTACTTTCATATTTATTGCACATGGTACCTTTTCAAGTTCCTTGAAGAATCCTTGAGTAGGGCCCACTCAAGGATGATCAAGGGACCTCTATAGTTGTTATTTCATTTACTTTACTTTTAGCCTTATTGTTCATTTCACTCACATTATATGTTTCACATCAATTTTTGCATTTCTTGTATCAACATTTCATTTCCTTTATCAACATTACATTCCCTATAGCAGCATTTCTTTGCTTCATTTCCTTTATTTTCCATCTTGATTAGTTCATTTTACTTGTACTATATGTTGAGCATGAATTTATTTATTTCCTGTAGTAGCGTTTCAGTTTCTATAGCAGCATTCTATTTCATGTAGCAAAATTTCTAACACACTGTGTTAGGTAGTTTTATGATCTTTTGTGATCACCAAGGGAGCTAGTTTAACCATGCATTGCTTCAACCTTAGGGTAGGATGATTCAAAAGTGATTATTTTGTTTTTCCATGCTTTATTTTAGTTTTTGTAGTAGAACAATGTATTGTAGGATTTTATTTATTTTCAATAGAATAGCTTAGGTAAATGCAACTTGGTCTTTCAACAAGTTTTATTTATTTTCTTTGGATTAGCAACCTAAATTAGCTCATCTGGATTTACAGCCTTGCATTCTTATTTTTGCAGTATTAAATCTTAGCTTTCCTCGTTGTCAGGATAAGCAGTATTAGTCATTGGGTTACATGATCATTTCAATTTTGTTTTGCATCCTTCTTTTCAATTCAATTTGCAGCTTTCTTTCAATGAATTCCAACTTTCCTTTTAGTAGTATCGAATTGCTTATTAATCATTTTCCTTTGATGAAGTAACCCATGTATCCCTAGGAATAAACATATTTCCTTTTCTTATACAGGTGCATGTTTATGGAGTTTGCACATATAGTGCATAGTACCTCGCGAGTTTGTACAAACCTTGTGTTGGCATTTAAAATTGTAAGTTGAGTTGTCTAATAATTGTGTGCTTGTATATTTGAATTTCAACCTATATTTTCTTCTTGATTAGGTAATTTCCAATATTTATTGTTCATGTTTATTTGACATAACACGGTGTTGAAAATTTTAAGTGATTTAGCATATATATTGAAGATAAATGGGGAGTATTTACTGCTATAAATTGTGTTGCAATAAAGTTATTTCAAATATATTATATGCACATAAAAGTGCTCCCTAAGGGATATAACTTATAATTGAAGTACACGTGTTTAGTATCTTTTCTCTTGAGATGCCTAGTGAGTTGGACTAAAGTGAAGTGAAGTATATACTATTGTTCATTGTTGTAATTATATATTTCAGATCATCCCTAAGGTTGAAATCTCCTAGGTATTAGATTTGGGAAACCTTTATTGGGAGGTGAAATCTATGAATTTGCATTAAAAATCAAATTCACAAGATTTATACATGGTATCAAAGACGATTGACTGAGATTTCTCTCTTGGTGAAGAGGGAGTTGGATATTTCAGCCTTATTTTACCAAGGGGTAGCATTTGACCCGGTACATGTTGATTGGGTGTGATACCCTAGGATGCTTGGGAGAAGTGTTGGAACCCTTAAAGGGTTATTCTACTTCATTTATTGTTGATTTCTTGCTTTGAGGTGTGATTCAAATTTGCAGGATGATGACTCTCAGTTTTAAATACTGTGACAGGTTGGATGGTGCTTCCAATTTCTATGAAAAACTGAGAGAAGTAGCACAACAAGAAAGCATGCACATAAAGCCAATATTTTTTCTGGAAACCCTTAACCCGGAGAACCAACACCTAATAGATATCTATTAAGTGTTGGTTCTTGGTTGGGTTAAGGGTTTCCATCAAAAATATTGGCTTTGTGTGCATGTTTTCTTGTTGTTCTACTTCTCTAATTTTTTCACATGGTATTAGAGTTGGGTAGACCTAGACTCTCCAACAAGAGTAGTTTGATGTTGAGATCCATTCTTATGAAATTGTTGGTAAAGTGAGTGACCCATGGAAGAAATACATGCACACAAATTGAAGTGATGGTTCATGGGTTTATGAACTACGAATAATGACACACATGGAGCATAGGTAGAAGTACATTGAGGATGAAGTGCTCGGTGAATGAGTGTTTTGGCACACTGTATTTGGAGCAGGGAAGGATGTTGGTAAAGAAGCTGGTAGATGCTTCTTACATTGTTTTCTTGAGAATACAATAGATCGACGTGGAGCATAGGTGGAAGTGCATTAAGGAAGAAGTACTCAATGAATGAGTGCTTTGTCTCACTGTGTTTGGAGCAAGGAGGGATGTTGATAAATAAGTTGGCATATGCTTCTTGCATCATTTACTCAGGCATACAGTGGTAAGATAAGTACTTGGTTTATGTAATTGTATTTGGGCATATGGTTATAAAACCTATTTAGGCATGCATACCCCTAGTTTGATGGTCCATTGGTATAAAGCATAGATGTAGACCTAGGTGATAGGGGGGGCATGATATATCCCTGATACCTGGTTTATAAAATTTGAGGGGGGTAGGTGTTTATACCAAGTCAAATTTAAAGGGGGGAATGTTGAGTTAACTTTGACTTAGTTATAGAGTCATTGATTTGGTCATGTTGGGTTTACCATTAGTGGTTTACGATCCCATGGTATTGGGTAACCCATGGTGTTTTCTCATGGTATTTGATGTGACTCTTTGCATGTATTTGCAGGGTTATCTCCATTCTGTGCATGTATTTGCATGGCTATCTTGAGGCCATGCATGTATTTGCATGGCTATCTTGAGGCCATGCATGTCTTTGCATGGCCATCTTGAGGCCATGCATGTATTTTCATGGCTATCTCCACTCCATGTATGTCTTTGCATGGCTATATTCACACCATGCATGTCTTTGCATGGCTATCTCCACTCCATGCATGTCTTTGCATGACTATCTCCACTCCATGCATGGATATCTCCACTCCATGCATGTCTTTGCATGGATATCTCAAGGCCATGCTTTTATTTGCATGGCTATCTTGAGGCCATGCTTGTCTTTGCATGGCTATCTTAAGGCAATGCATGTCTTTGCATTGTAATCTAATTCTAGTAAAGGAATTAGGGTTACAATTGATAAAGCATATTTAATGGCTTGAGATACTCCATTGTAAGAAGCCTCTGGTGGCCTCAAGTGGTCGATGTTGGCCTAGTTTGGCCAAGGTTAATAGATATCTATTAGGTGTTGTTTCTCCCAGTTAAGAGTTTCCACGATAAATATTGGTTTTATCCCTTGGAAGCTTAAGTTACATATGCTTATGGAGGAAGTTGAGATATGGGATCATATTGAGAAAGAGAAAACAACACCTATTAATCCAATGAAGTTGGTTTCCTATAACAAGGAGGTAAAGGAAAAGTGAATCATTCTTGATTTTATGAAGGGTCGCTTCCTCCCTTGAAACAAGTTGACTAGTAAGAAGATGTTTGATGCTTTGGTTGGTTTACTCCAAATCATTATTGTTTCTTGACAAATGCTCTTGTGAAAGAAGTTTTTAGCCACCCATATAAGCAAGACAGATACAATGGTTAACTATAACCAAGATCATAGAGATGAGAGATCAATTTCTTTTCATAGGGACATAATTGGATGATAAGGAGTTGGTGTCCATTGCTTTGAATGGACTTGTTGCTTCTTGGAGACCTTTTGTCTAAGGTGTTTTTGCTTGTGAAATTCTTCCTACCTTCATGGATATTTCGAATGACCATGTGTCGGAAGAGATCAGGTTGGAGTTAGGTTCGGTGTAGTAAGGAAATAGAAGAATTATCCTTCACCAAGAACACACGTACAATGGTGAACTATAACCAAGAACACAGGTACAATGGTGAACTATAACCAAGATCAAAGAGTTGAGAGATCAGTTGACTTTCATAGGGACATAATTGGATGATAAGGAGTTGGTGTCCATTGCTTTGAATGGACTTGTTGCTTCATGGAGGCCTTTTGTCTAGGGTATTTGTGATTGTGAAATTCTTCCTACTCCATGGTCTCTTCTTTATCTTCTAGCACATTATGGTTCTAGCATCATGACATATGAATTATGATAGGAATATCTTTAGTAGGCTTTAGGAGTAAGAGGAAGGTATGAGTGTGGAGTTAGGTGATGATGCCACTTATCCCCTAAGAGGATTGAGCTCCATTTATTTTTTAATGCCATCACATGATGTTCTATTTGTTCTTGGTTTAGGGGATAATATTCTTTAGTTTCTTGTTTGGTATATCATTAGTGTAGAGTTTCACTTGAAGGGAAATAGTTCACTATTAATGATTGTAGTTTAGTAGGCATGAGGATTTTGGTTAGTGGTGTGTGTGAGAGTGGCCTTTACATGTTGCTTGTTGATCTCATGCCACTTGTACATTCCAATGAGAAATTGGATGAGATTTTTAGTATTGAGGAGGTATATGAAGAGCATGTATGGTGGGATGCCATGGAGACAATTTCAAAACCTATGMAGGAATCGATTATTGATTTCARGCTTGCAAATGATAGGAGTGTTATAGAAAATAAAGATATCGTAGTTGGATTCTTTCTGTGCAAGGGAGTTGACCTTGAAGATACTCTTGCTTTATGGTTCTCTTATATAGAGGGAGGTGGCCTTGTTTAGGTTGTTGATTTAGTTATTGGAGGTTTTAAGGTGAATTGGAAATATACCCATGATTATTATTTGTTGACATCCATGTGTGGGTCGTTTCTTCTACCATGATATTTTTGTTTCATGATTAATGGGGTTTGTTCAATTCTCCATATTTTTTATTTTGATATATCTAATCCACTTGTATTGATCTTGAATGGAGATGTGATTATATTTGCAGGATGTTTTGAACAACACATGATTTGGTATCCAAAGATTTTGGCTTGTGAATTTGACTTGAGGGATGATGGAGTTTGGTAGGTGGCTTAAGATTCATGGTTATGTTCCTTTAGATTTAGAGGTGGTCAATGTTCTTTAGTTATTAGATATGCAATGATGGAATCTTATATTGTTGGATACAATGATATGTATGTATATTATAGGATTGATATTCCAACACAATGGGAGACTATGGTGAGTTGAGACGTGAAGTTTGATGAGGATATGAGGTCTTCTAGATCACAAGGTTCTCCTTTAAGGATTGAAGGGAGAGAGGAGGTTGTTGTTCCATAGATTGACTCAAAGTTCATATTTGAGTCAAATTTAGGAGTGGATGAGGTAATATTAGGGTTGGATATGCCCTCACCTTGTACTCTAGAACATAGGAAGTCGAGATAGCTTACTCAAACATTACATGATGCACAAGAGCATGTAGGAGTGCCCAAATATTCAGTGAGGGTGAGTATACCTTATGGTAGATATGCTAATATTGTTGCATTGGCTTATTTCATTTATGAGACTTCTAGGTGTATTGAGGAGGTGAGGTGTGATGCCTTGATGTAGGAACATGATGTTTAGGAGATAGCGGTTGATTTTGACATTGTAGCGGGTCTAGATTTGTAGATGGAAGGTTTGGTTGAGTTGTATAAGGAGAAAAATGGTGTTTGTGAAAATAATTTTATTGCAAATATGGAGTGTTAGCTTTTGGGGTTATTTTGGAAGTGTTTACATCATGCTTGTGGGTTATTCATGTGATATGGGGGTGCATGGTGTATGGATCACCCTTGGTTGTTCCATGATGGACATGCACATGTGAGGAGGATTGTGCATTGATTACTAGACCTTGTGTGGATGCTTCTGTCTCATTCTTCCTTGGAGTGTTGGAGACATAGATAGCATGATGACATTCCTCATGATGCACACATGGAGAGTGGGTGGTTTGCTTGGAGGACAAATTTCCTTGGAGAAGGAGTGTCAGGCATCTTAAAGGAGGGAATCGAGCCCTAGATGGCATGGGAATGTTTGGTTTATTGTTTGGAGGTGTGTGCTTGAATTGGGGACACTTAGGTTGAGCGAGTGATCATGTAGGTGTAGTGGAGTAGGAGGAGAACATTATATAAGAGGAGAGTATGAGACTTTAGAGGCTTTTGGAAGTGGATTGTTTTAACTTCTTGAGGAGAATTCATTCCTTGAAGCCTTGATTATTGGACATCTTCACCTTGAATATCTACATGTGTCACTTGTAGAGGGAGCACTTCACATGAGGGCCTATCTTCTTGTGTGTAGGTAACTTGTAGTGGATGTAGGAACCACTTTATCTTGTTGAACTCACTTACCTATCATATAAGTAGAGGAACTATAGAGTTCATTCACACATTCATTCATCACACACTTGTATTAGAGATGTGAGGAGTGGAGCACACTACTTCCTCTCTCATGTGAACTCTTCTTTGTATTGGAGCACTAGGATTCTTAAATACAATTAAGGGATATTATAGGGTTAGGATTCCACCCTAAAGAGGAAAAGAAGTAGGGGTTTGTCACAAATCCTAGGTATAAAGATAACATTGTATCTTGTAGTGATTGTGAGAGAAGATGATTAGGGTTTTGGAAACCCTAGTGATACTTGTTATGCTTGTTGAGCAGGAGAAGAGAGATAGGTAGTTTACTTGAAGGCAAGGAGGACTCGTTGGCAATGGTGGTATCTTTTTGAGAATTTTTGGTGGAGTAACCATCTTTGGTTAGGAGTGATTCCTAGCTAGGAGGAGTTGGTGACTAGGGTTTTCTTGGATTCCCTAGATAAATTTTGGAGAGTTTGATATTGTACCAACTTGTGATACACTGTGAGCATGTACATGTACTTCATCTCTTATATATTAAAGACGTGTTTGAGTTATCTAATAATTGTGTGCTTGCATATTTGAATTTAATTGTGTATTGTCTTCTTAGCTGGGTAATTTCCAACACTCGTTGTTCACATTAATTTGACATAACATAGAGTTGAAACTATTACATGATTTAACATATATCTTGAAGACAAAGGGGGAATATGTATTGTTGCAAATTCTGATGTGATAAATTTATTTTAGATCTATTATATGCATGGGAAAGTGTGCCCTAAGGGTTGTAACTTGTTGCAATTGAAGTATGCTTGTTTGGTATCTTTTCTCTTAAGATGTCTAATGATTTGCACTAAAGTGAAGTGAATTATATATTGTTGTTCTCTATTGTAATTAGACATTTCAAATCATCCCTAAGGATAGAGGCTCTTTTTCTATGAATAAGATGTATCTTGAAGATGAAGGGGGAATGTTTACTGTGTAAATTCTTATGTGATAAAGTTATTTCAAATCTATTATATGCATGGAAAAGTGTGTTCTAAGGGTTGTAATTTGTAGAAATCGAAGTATGATTGTTTGGTATCTTTTCTCTTGAGTTGAATAGTGATTTGCAGTAAAGTGTAGTGAAGTATATATCGTTGTTCTCTACTATAATTATATATTTCAAATCATCCCCGAGGATGGAAGCTCTTTTTCTATGAATGAGGTTTAGATATCCTACGGATCAGATCCATGAAACCTATAATGAGATATAAAATTTATGAATTTGCATTAAAACTCAGACTCACAAAACTTCTACAAGCTTCACAACATTTAAAAACATGAACATGATCATGGAAAAATGAAGGACAATAATACCCCTTTTCGAGAAATTTTCACACAATAATCAACACAGACAAATGTCCAACATGTATACCATTATGGCAATCATTAAGGACCCTCTCAACCTTCTTAAGGGTCAAACATCAACATAATATGGTACGAAGACTACTTTCATAACTCATGAGGGACATTATGAATTCTTGGGCATGCCTTTTGGCCTTTGCAATGCTCCATCCACCTTCCAAAGTCTCATGAATAAGCTACCGAAGCCTTACCTTCAGAAGTTTGTCTTGGTTTTCTTTGACGACATCCTCATTTACCTGGGATAACCATCTTCTTCATGTGGACAAGGTCCTTCACTTGCTTTAGGAAAACCAATTGTTTGTCAAAAAGACCAAATGCTCATTTGGCACCAACGGAGTGGAATACTTGGGGCACATTGTCAGCAGAGATGGGGTAAAAGTGGACCCTAAAAAGATACAAGCTATGCAAGAATGGTCGCACCCAATAACTTTAAAGCACAAGGGGTTTTCTTGGTCTCACCAGTTATTACAGGAATTTTTTTGACCATTATGGCAAAATTGTTAAGCCCTTGACTAACCTCCTTAAAAAGAATGCATTTCATTGGACACATATTGCTAAGCAAGCCTTCACAGAGTTAAAGAGGGTTGTGTGCACTACCCATGTCCTAGTAGCTCATGACTTCAACAAAACCTTTGTGGTGGAATCTAGGATGATCTACGTATGAAAAAGAAATGATGACCATTCTCCATGTGGTGCACACCTAGAGACCATATCTCTTGGGACATCATTTTTAGATTAAAATAGATCACCATAGCCTGAAATATTTTTTGGAGTAGTGACTATCAACCCCAGAACAAAATAAGTGGCTAACAAAAATGTTGGGTTATGATTATGAAATCATATACAAAAAGGGAAAATATAACATAGTAGCATATGCATTTTAAAGACAACATGAGGAGGATAGATCCCTCTTTGCTTTATCCTTACCAGTCTCTGATTGGATTGAAGAAGTGTGCCAAGAGTGGCTAACGTACCAGACTACCTCCAAATTAATTGAGCATCTTCTGGAGGACCTCAATCCTCCCATTGGCTACACTTGGTAGGATAATATTATTCAATATAAGGATCATCTGGTTCTCTCACCCTCCTCAACACTCAATCCCATGATCTTAAATGAGTTGCGCTCCTCAGCTATAGTGGGTCATTCAGGCTTCCAAAAGACATATGCTCATGCTCGTCGTTATTTTTTTGGGGTAGGAATGAAGAAGGATATACTTCAATTTGTCACAGAATGTGAGGTGTGCCAATGTAATAAAGGTGAAACAATCAAATCTCCAGGCGTTCTACAACCCTTACCCATTCCATCTTCTCTATGGAAAGAAATCTCCATGGATTTTATAGTGGACCTTCCTAAAGCCGAGAACAAGTCTGTCATCATGGTGGTGGTTGATCGCCTCTCCAAGTATGCTCATTTTTTTCCCTTACCTCACCTTTCACACCGCCACTCATAGCACAACTCTTCCTTGATCATATTTTCAAGCTACATGGCATGCCAACCTCTATTGTATAATGACCCAACTTTCACCAGCACATTTTGGCAAGAGTTGTTTAAATTGCAGAGCACCCAACTGAACATGAGCACATCTTATCACCCCTAGTTCGATGGACAAACGAAAGTAGTCAAAAAATGTTTGGAAACCTACTTGCGTTGTTTTGCTTCACATAGACAACACCAGTGGGTGCATTGGCTTCCCTTGGCAGAATGGTGGTATAATACTTCATATCATATGGCCACTAAAATGACCCCATATGAAGTAGTGTATGGCGAAAGGCCGACAGTCATCACCTATCTTCCTGGCACATCCAAGGTCAAATCTATTGATACAATGCTACAAGTTTGTACAACCACTCTTGCAGTTTTAAAGGATAACCTCCACATGTCCCAAAATCGCATGAAGCAACAGGTAGACCAAAATCATTCAGAAATGGTTTTTCAAGAAGGTGATCAAGTGTTTCTTAGGCTCCAACCTTACAAGAAAACATCTCTCAAAGCTAAGGGACAACACAAAATGGCACCTAAGTTTTATGGACCATACAAGATCATCAAGCGTATTGGTTATGTGGCATACAAATTGGCCCTTCTTGCTACTTCCAAAATCCATCTGGTGTTCCATGTTTCTTGTCTGAAGAAAGTGGTGGAACATAATTGTAGATTCCAAACCATCCTGCTGGAATTAGATGAAGAAAGTTCCCCATGGCTCCAACTAGAAGTATTCCTTAATAACCATGAACTTCAACTACATGTCCGCACTATCAAGGAAGTGTTGATCAAGTGGAAGGACACAACACCAGAGGAGGCGACCTGGGAACTCGCGACCATACTTCAACAATTTCCACACCTGCAGCCTTTAGGACAAGGCTACTTTTGAAGGGGGAGGGCATGTTAGGATCCGATCCTAACCCCTCTTCATGGGTCATTAGTTAGTAGGATGTGTTTTCTATTTAAAAAACACTGACATTAGTTAATAAGGCCTAATAAATAAAGAAGGATAAGTCAATGTAAGAATACCTAATAAAAGCTTTCGCTTCTAGAAAGATCTTCCGCTAGAAGTTTCCTTAGAAGATAGAATTAGTATAAATAAGAGTAGGAGGCATTGGATATTTTTTCTTCGATATTATTGGAATAGAATTATGCTCTACTAGAGGTTTCCCCCTCGAAGAGGCAAGTGAACATTGCTATCATAATAAACTTGCTCTTCATGGTAATTATTCTGGTGTTATTCTGGTATTCTTCTGATATTTTTCTGGATATATCATTATTATTTTGTCATTTCTTTATATATATTTTCTATTCTGCATAATATATTGTATCATGAATATTGCATGTGACCGGGAAGTCCAATGCCTATGAGATGTGAGAATCCTTAACCAAACTTTACCAGAGTTCCAATGAAAATTAGAAAATGGTATTGAGGGAGAAACTAAAGAGCATTAAAATGACCAAGACTGAAAGTGTTACCACCTATCTTACTAAGCTAACTCAGATGAGGGATAAACTTGGTGTTGTTGGGGAGTTTATTGCTGACAATGAACTTGTGAGTACTACTTTGAACAGGGTAACCAAACAATGTGTTGTCTTTATTGAGGGCAATGTGGCAAGGAAAAATCTTCCCAAGTGGGACCATCTTTGGGATGACTTCATTCAGGAGGAAACTCGAAGAGGATATGTGCATTGAATTTCATCTACTAGTAATGAAGAGGAGAATGTGGCACTTGCAGCCAAAGACAAGAACAAGTCCAAGAAGGTTCCAAGGGAGGGAACAAGCAGAAAGGTCAAGGGAAGAAGGACATGAGAAAAGTCAAGTGTTTTCCATGTCACAAGTTTGGACACTATGTTGGACAATGTTCTAATAAGAAGAATAAGCAAGTTACAACTTCAATAGGTGTGGAGGAGTTTACCCACAAGTTTGAGAAGGAGTATTCATTGTTGGTGCGTCTTTCCTCTAGAGCATCATCTACCAGTATTTTGTATATTTATAGTGGTGCCTCCCACCATATAACAAGTGTTCGTGAATATTTCACAGATCTTACAAAGATTGGGGATCTTGAGGTGGTTCTTGGAGATGACTCAGTGGTCAAGGCAGTTGGTAGTGGGACAATATCATTTCAAAGGGAGTCTCTACCTCCCATATTTTTGAGAGATGTCTTATATGTTTTGGGCTTGAAGAAGAACTTGGTGTCAATTTCCACTATTGAGGATAGGGGATATGAGATATTTTTATGTGATGGGCATGTCCTCTTGTATCCTAAGGGATCGAGTATCACTTCATCCAAAGTGATTGGGATTCGACATGAGAATTTGCACAAGCTCATGTTTCAACTAACTAGAGAATTGATGCATGGTACCAACAATAGTGATCTTTCTGAGTTATGGCATAGGAGGATGTCCCATTTTCACCATGGGGCTTTGAGGATATTGAGAGAGATTGTGACTCGAGTGCCAAAGTTCAATACAGAGCACCAGGAGGTGTGGAAGGGATGTGCTCTTGGGAAGTACACCAAGACTGGTTTTCCAAGCAGTGATAACAAAGTAGCAGGTATTCTTGATCTGATTCATACTGATGTATGTGGTCCTATGTCTTCTGCTTCTTTGAGTGGATTTTTGTATTATGTCACTTTCATTGATGACTTCTCTAGGAAGTCTTGGATTTTCTTCATGAAGACCAAAGGATAGGTCTTCCAACGGTT
This sequence comes from Picea sitchensis, assembly GCA_010110895.2. Taxonomy (NCBI): domain Eukaryota; kingdom Viridiplantae; phylum Streptophyta; class Pinopsida; order Pinales; family Pinaceae; genus Picea; species Picea sitchensis. The sequence goes on from SNQJ01S0043317.1 coordinate 131,220, forward strand.
CCAAGAGTTCAAAGCTCTTGTGGAGAAACAAACTATGAAGAAAATCAAAGTGTTGACATCCAACAATGGGTTTGAGTATACCTCCAATGAGTTTAGTGACTTTTGTGCTAGGAAGGGCATTAAGAGAGAAGTGGCAGTTCCTTACAACCCACTGCAGAATGGGGTTTCTAAGAGGAAGAACGGGGCCATTGTTGGGGCTATGAGAGCCATGTTACATGATCAAGGGCTACCACTTTTTCTTTGGGTTGAGGCTTGCAACACTGCAGTTTATCTGTAGAACAAGAGTCCACACAGAGTCTTGGGGGATAAGACTCATGAGGAGGCTTTCTCTGGGAAGAATCCTGAGGTTGGGAACTTTAGGATTTTGGGGTTCCTTACCTATTCACATGTCCCTTTTGAGAAGAGGAAAAATCTAGAACCCATGACAGAGAAGGGCATTTTTGTTGGGTATAGCGAGACCTCGAAGGCTTTCTGCATATACATCCCCTCTTTGAGGAAGATAATTGTGCGACGGGATGTGATATTTGAGGAGGATAGAACCTTTTGGAGGTCATGAGATATGGAATCGGGGGAGAAGTATACCCATCAGAATTAGGTGAGCCCTTAACAGATCATGGTGACATAAAGTTCAGGACCACCTGCTTCTAGGACGACTGGTCCACATGTGACAGGGTCATAGATTATAGGTCCTCGGGTTACCGATTCACAGGGTACTATTTCTCAGTTTATTGGTTCTCACACGGCCTCGAGATCATATTCAGGTACACAATCTTCAGGTCGTGGGATTGAGGAGGGTGAGTCCCCTCCACATGGTGTTACTTCATAGAAGAGAAATCCCAAGTGGATTGCAAACACTCTGAAGGAAGCACAAAGATCTGTGGGGAATCCTAGGAAGGTTGTGAGGGAAAGTAAACCTCCAGAGATTTTTTTTAGTTATCTTGCAATGGTGAGAAGCATCAAAGAGTTTGATCCTTCCACCTTCGAGGAGGAAGCAGGTCTAGAAGGATGCCATCGTGTTTAAAATTCCATCATGAAGAATGATGTCTGGGAGGTGGTTCTGAGACTTGACAAGAAGTCAGTGGTGACTTCCAGGTGGCTCTACAACATCAAGTATGTTGTTGATGGCAGCATTGAGAAGTACAAATCTTGATTGTAGCTTGGGGGTTCTCACATGTAGAGGGAGTTAACTATGATGAGACCTTCACTCTAGTTTCTAGATATGCCTCAATCAGGGCAGTGATCTCCACTACAACATAGATGGGTTGGAAGATCCATCAGATGGATGTGAAGACCGCATTTTCGAATGGTCTCATAGAGGAGGAGGTGTACATAAAATAACCATTGGGCTTTGAGGTGCATGGGATAGATTCTCATGTGTGCATAATGAATAAGGCCATGTATGGGCTGAAGAAATCTCTTAGAGCTTAGTATTCGAGGATAGATACAAACTTGCAACAAATGGGTTTTGAGAAGAGTGAGGCAGATCCCAACCTTTATTACATTGTGGTGGGGGGGGATCCTCTCATTATTGTGTTATATGTGGATGATCTCTTCATTACATGGGCTGAGAGACTCATAGTTGGTTGCAAGGAGAGCCTTGCTTCATATTTTGAGATTAAAGACATTGGATCGATGCACTACTTATTGGGATTGGAGGTTTGGCAAGAGCCTAAACACATCTTTCAGGGATAGGGAAGATATGTTGTTGAYATTCTAAGGATATTCTGGATGGAGGATTGTAGGCCCATGTCCACACCCATGATAACCAACTAGAAGAAGCTTCATTCTTATGAGTCAGAGTTGGTTGATCCCACGTTGTATCATCAGTCGATTGGTTCTTTGATGTATCTAGTCAATACCAGACCAGATATTTGTTTTGATGTCAAATCTCTTAGTTAGTTTATGGTGGAGCCTCAAAGAGTGCATTAGGTGGCAACAAAACATGCGCTAGGGTTCCTTAAGGGTATGGTGGATTATAGCCTGAAATATGAGAGAGGGGATGGAGTCAAATTGATTGGATACACAGACTTAGATAGGCAAGATGTGCCAGTGACAGGAAGAGTACCTCAGGTTGTTGCTTTGGATTGGGCTCAACAGTGGTCTCTTGATTCAGTCAGAAGCAAAAATCAGTGGCTTTGAGTTCTATAGAGGTTGAGCAGATGGAAACCATTCAGGCTAGTTGTGAGTCCATACGGCTTCGCAAGTTATTGGTTGGGATATTTTGTGTGTAGATGAGGCCCATGGTGATTTATTGTGAGAATCAAAGTTGCATCAAACTCTATGAGAATCCAGTTTTCCATGACAAGTATAAACACATCGATATTAGATATCACTTCATCAAAGACTATGTTTAGAGAGGAGCAGTTGAGATACAATTTATCTCTACTAATGAGCAGGTGGCTGGCATCCTCACTAAAGCTTTGGGGAGAGGCAAGTTTGTACCTTTCAGAGATAACCTTAGGGTGGTGAGGAGCACTTCCCTCCGTAAGATTGAGAGTTAAATTAATTAAAAAGTACCAAGGACAAGTGTTTCTCGTCACCTAGGTGGCCAGGGGTGAGAAAGTGTCCAATGTGGTCCCTAGTGAATTAATTTCATGTGATGTTGAATTAAAGTGACTTTATGATAATTTAATCAAGTGGGTGAGTAAAGGGTCTATTAATCACCACCGTTGATTTGATCTAATCTCCACCGTTAAATCAAATGACTCTTCAACTTCCCTCATTGATTCGAATTAGGGAAAAAAAGAGCCCTCATTTTGGCAATTTATTCATGAGCATTTGGAGAGAGAGAGAGAGAGGGGAAGTTTGTTGAGTTTAGCATGCATTCCAAGGAAAGAGAACATGGAAATCGAGGTAGAGGGTACAACCAGCAAAAAGGGTCATACAGTACAGAATTTAGTGAGGTCGTACAACATTTTTGGGCACATAAATGGAGGAGGTCATACAACATATTTTGAGGTAGTTTGGCATGAGTTTTGAGGTTGTCGTACAACATATTTGACACATAAATTGAGAGAGCAGACTTGGCACAAATTTATGGGCAGAATCCATATAGTTCGTACATCTAAAGGGCATGGAAAACGAGGGTCATACAAAACTGATTTTTGGGCACGAATTTCAAGAAAGTTGTTAGCACATGTAAATTTTCACATGAAAATTTGTGATTTGGGAAAGCTTGATTTGCTTGCTAAAGTAGCAGAAATTTAAGTCCCTAGAGCTAGATTCATCAGTTTTTCCTTTTTTGACAATGAGCAACAAAAAAACCCTAACCTTGATTATCAAAATTCCCTAAGTATTTGAATGGCATTTTTATGCACAGTGGTATTTTTTGATGGATCATTATACATGATCATTCAGTTGCCCTATTGTGCATTGGAGATTCTGTAACAGTCTAATTTTGAGCAGTTGTATGAAGTTATTTGTCATAGTTTTAAGTGGGAAATCTCAGAGTGATAATGAGATAAAAATTGAGTGCATCAACTTAAGGAGTTTGCCAGTCAGAAGGTGAAGTGAGCTCTTTCATGGCAGTTTACATGTATCAAGGTTTTAAGGTTGGAGAGGAAAATGTGTTTTTGAAGGATTGAAAGGGTTCTAGGGCATTCTACCATGACTTTGAAATTGTTGTTACCATCAACCATCACCATAAATCAACCCATGGTAAAAAAAAAGAAAGAAAAATGCAGAAAAATCAGTTGTTGCGCAATTATGTTGTGTTTCTACTGTAGGTTGTTATTGCACAGCAAGCATGTTGTGCAACAATGACAAAGTTTCCAGATCACCTCCAGATTGGTTTGAATGAGTCAGTAGGGTATGTCAGCTTGTCCACATTGAATGCAAGGGTCAAGAGCATCATATTTAAAGACTTAAGGATTTGTTCAATCAAGTTGCTACGTGAAATTAATGAGTCAAGTTTGACTCCTTAGTTGTTTGTTTAGATTTTGTAACCAAATATATTGTAACTGTTAGAATTATCATAGGACGATAATTGAATTCGAATTTTGGCAGCATATGAAGATATTTTTGTATATATTTTATGAAGCTATGAGAGTTGAGGGTTGGCAAGTGTGTAAGAGAAGGACTGTTGAATACATTTTGTAATTCTCTCTGATATTAATGAAATTCGTTGGATCAGAAGTCCTTGAAATTTGACTCCAAATATACATGTGATTGTGTTGTTTTATGCATGTGATCTTACAGTTTTTGTCTTCTATTTTAAATATATCTATGTGACATGGTTTCTTCCTTTATGTTAATGTGAACTACATGTATCGTAATTCATTTGCATTAGATTCTCTGTTGTATGTAATTTCATTCATTTTTCTATTGTAATCACCTTGGGATTCATCCTTGATAAATGCCCTAAGGGGTTATTTGTTTCCTTTATAATTCCAATATACAATGATATCTAATTGGCCTAAAGGAGTGATTTCTATCTTACCTCTGATCAGTCACTTTTCAATTCATCGAGTATCCAGTAAACCTTCATTGATTTCTGACCTTTCAGTGACTCCATTGCCCAATGGACTTTTTGTCCACATTGCCACCAACTCTATGAATGCAATCTTACCTTAGAGATCTAACCTTTGGACGAAATTCCAAATCAATCCTTTCAATGATTGATTTGAAGAGATAGAGCCCCCTTTGGGCTGGAAGTTCTAGCTTCCAGCCTTAAGTTGGTTTGTGGTTACCTTTGTGATTTGCTTTCCTCAGCCAAAAGCAATTTACAGAGTGATAACAAAAATTTGGCTTTGTTTTTCATAAAATTTGTTGGGCACAATCTTGAGATAAGTTTGTGTGTTCTACCGATAATTATGTTGTTGTCTCTGAGACAATATTTCTCTTGGATATGAATAATAAAAATCCCCTCTCGTTTTCCCCATTGTGGGTTTTTGCATGGTCTAAGTTTGACCAAAAATATATGTGTGCACATTTTCTGGGTGTGTTTTATTTCTGGTTAAATTGTTGTAACAAACTTTATGTGTTTCATTTTATGGGTTATATTTTATTGATAACTAATTTGCAGATGAAAATTGCAATGTGGGTTGGGAATTAAACTATGTTGTCTCATTGAGACTTGAAACCGGGTTGGGGTTTGAAATTTCTAGACAAGTTGTTAATTGAAGAGACCATGTTATAGTAAGGAGGGTACCAAATCTCTCTTTGATAGAAGATTCATGGTGTTGGAGAGTCCATCCAATGTTTATCTCAACACTTTCCTCACTTTCATCCTTTTTGTGAATTGTGACCACATATATGTCGTAAAGGAGTTCCCAAAAGGGGATGTTTTTGTTCATTGTGTGGATATGGGCAGTGAGTGAAATCACAAAACAAAACAAGCATCGAAACATGCCAGTTCTGTAAGTCTTTTTTTTCTGTAGATGTTGTAGTCTGGAGTGGAAATAAAACAACAACATATATGCTCTCTTTTGCTATCATATATTTTGATTGTAAACATGTCATTAGTTGAGTGGTTTAGTGTAGTGTATTGTGGTATTTCCTTGATGTTTAGTTGTAATATAATTGCATGCAATATGAACATTCCATTGAAACTTCATGAAGAAAAACCAAACAACAAACAAATAACATAACAACAACAGTTGGATGCTTTATTAGTGGGTTTGGGGTACTTTTATGAAGTGTTTGACAAAACCCTTGAATCATAAATAAGCTACAACAAACAAAAAGGGATTGTACATGGGTAAGAAAATACGAAGACAAAGAGGGATCTCATCACTGAAATTTCACAGTACATTCAAGCCATAAGGGAGCTAGCAGTAATTAAATACATGTCTTGCTACTTGGAGTATCTAGCATTGGGTGAAGAGATCTATGTAGTTATTTCCTTTCAAGGATACTACACCATCAAGTTTGGAAGTTGGCCCAAGAATTTGGATGAGGATTTCTTTAAAGGCATAGGGCATAAATTCAAGAGAAATAAGCATGAAGGACAGGTGGAGGAGCATGCATCCAACCATGTTGAGTATGTGTACATAGAGGAATACCAAATAACAACCTATGATACACCATTAGAGCTAACCGGTGAGGCCAATGACACTATTTGGATGGGTGTACCTATGATGAAGTTTTCAAATCAGCAAAAGATGAGGATGTAACAACTTGTCCTACTTATGATGAATATGAGGAAATGTTCCAATCAACCGATGTTGAGGATACAACATATTTCCATGTGTATGATACTTATGATGAGGGTGGTTCAAGCATGATAGCACCATATCCCATTTATGATGCCTATAATGATGAGGGTGTGACTGTACCTAAACATGATGATGAAATTAAACAAAAACCCTTAGCATTGTGAGATTTAGAGGACCGATTATTGGGCACAGAGGAGCAAATTGTATAAGTATTGACAAGGGCAGATGGCGCTCATAGATTCCTTGAAGATCTTATGTGGAAAAATCAAATGAAGGATAGATAAAAAGGAGTTGTAGATGGAGTCACCAGTACTCAATTTCACATCATCAAAGAAGCATTGGAAAGGATGAAATCAGATTACTTGCAGTTATTCATGAATAGGGAACTTTCTCTCGAGTTTGTTGAAGACAAGGAAAGGGAGGTTAAGGAGCTTTGTTACTAGTTGAGTTCACCACACTCTTCATCACTTACAGTGGAGACTTCATCATCTTTGGCAGTTGTGATGCATGAGGGCGTTAGTGACATGTATGTTTTAAGGGACAATCCTATTGCGACAATTCTGCATGAGGAGCATTCAAAGTTGCAGGTGCTTGAGGAGAGGTATGACACAGAGGGCTTTGACCATGCTCTTGTTTTACATTGGGGGGATCATGAGATTTTTCTTTTGGAGATCCCACAAAAGGCTCAAGTCTTAACTACAGAGGAGATAGTCAAGCACATTCCTTGTGTACTAGGCCGCAAGGAAGTATATGCATCCATGGATTGGGTGGACATGTATATGACAAACACATGCACAAGTTTAGGCAACATCAACATGATAATGGATACAATATATAGGATGGTACAAGATGATTCAGTGATAACTAGCATTATGCAGCAATATTCATCATCACACGGTAGTGTACAGTGGAGTTGTGGGGTGTTTCTGTTAGAGATACCTCTCGACAGAGTCCTCGGGCATACCCTTGAATTCATGTTTCCTAGGATCAGTGAGTGGATGGGTGAGCCTAAGGGAGAAGCATATCCCTTGATGATCGATCTTCATCTAGGATATCATCGGATGAGGTCCAAGGAACAAGATACTCACGGGTCTGCTCCCAGACTTCTTTATGATTCCTTGGTCATGCCCTTTGGGTTGACCAACGCATTAGTCACTTTCCAAACTTGTCCATAGTGGAAGAGGCATCTATTACTACTATGTGATGCCCTCATTATACACAATGGGATATGGGAGGTTCACATGAGCTAGTTGGGTGAGATAGGTGAAATTATGGCCGTGACTGAGTTCTTTCATTTGGATTTCGTGGTCAGTGCACATGAGGAGATCTAGGTGTTGTTGGATCGGTTCACTAACGATTCAACAAAATTCATTGGGAGTGGTGACCTTCCAATTTGGTGGTGGGATCCTGGAATTCATTTGAATGATGGTTTGCTTCATATGAGGATGGTGGCTGACAGAGTAGAGGAAGTGATTGGTTTGCGAAGAGTTGTGGAGTTATTTTCTATATGGTGAGATAGTTCTTCCCTCACGATACCAAAGTTCAAGTATATGCTTGGATTGGCATGTTTTGACTTCACTGAGATGCTTCGGTTGAGTATGATTCATGATAGTGGGTACCCTGGGACTCTAGTGTTTCCAGAATTTACTATTGATATGCATAGGGTTGATTGCTCATAGGAGTGGTCTTCTGAGGAGTTGATTGGGTTTACAACGCTCATGATTTCCTATCTTACCAGGGGCAGTCAGGTGGATTCTTGTGTTAGCTCCTTACAGATTAATGCTATGAGCAGAGAGTGTTCCACATCATCCAGGCTGACCCGAGAGAGATTTGCATCAAGGGGATTTGCAAACAATGCAGGGGGGGATGTGAGGGAGTGTAYGACTTGTCAACAGAGCAGGTCAAGGCACACTCATCCCAAAAGATTGATGCAGTCTTTGGCCATTTTTGAGAAAGAGTGGCAGAGGATGTTGACAGATTGAATCACATGCATACTGAGAGTACAGTGGGAATATAGTATGTATGCAACGATTGACCAGTACGTGCACTTCTTGGTGAGTTCTTTGAAGTATAGGGAACACGGGTGACAAAGTTATCTAGTGGGGACATGTTTAGAGTCCATGAGCAGCCCGAAGTCATTGCCAATGATCTGAACATATTTCCTTTTCCGATATTCGAGATCGAGTATGGAAGTGGATTTGAAATATGTGACTTCACTTGGATTCCTATCTCTGCTACTATTCATGGTAGTAGGTTCAACCCTTACAAGTATTTCAACTTGGATTTCCAGAAGAGGAGGATGCAGACCGGGCACGAAGGTCGGGCGATTATGATCAGAGTGGCATGACGTCAGCATGATGGTTCCTTTTTTAGATTAGCTTGGGACACTTGGATTTTAGTATTAGACAATTCAACAACTAACATAGAGGCGAGAGCCAGTTTTTGCTTTCTTGAGATTGCTTCCCTAGTATAACAATTCTTTGAGGGGTCGAACGAGTTATTGCAGTATCGAGTTGATCTACTTATCAACAATATTCAAGAGGCCTCTTACGTCAGTACCTTGTCGGACCACGCTTTGAGCGGAGGATGCTTCACAATTCCAAGTGGGTTTGGGACCCTGGTAAAATTTCCAGTTTCATTCTAGTTCAATTGATGGAGTGTCAGGTTATGATGGCATTGCTTGAGGACAAGCAATATTTGGAAAGTGAGGATTGTAATGTCCCCATTTTTGGGTTCCCCTAATCTGCAGTTGGAGATGACTTTTGAGGCTTGTCAGTGAAGAAAAAGGGAGTCAAGGGGTTTATTTGATGTCACTTAGTTAGGAGATGTTATATTTCTAAAGTGACATTAAGCAAAAAGGTAATAAAGCAACTTTTAGATTATTAGTTACTTAAACATTAGTAAAAGTGACTTTTAATCTTATAGTGAAAATTAAAAGGGGAATAAGAGTCATGTGGATTTGGTCAAAAGGGAAAAGTTCTAGAAGGTGCGTTGAAGAAGAATAAAAGGAGGGGTAGTATTCCACTTTCCTTATTATGTTTTGGATTTGATCTCATATTGGAGTGCTCTTATGAGCTAAGGTATTTGTTAGGGTTTTGGAAAAACCCTTCCATTGGAGTTTGGTTTTGATGGTGCAACATCCACCCTAGCTAGACAAGGAGGAGGATCCATCCAGGATCTTCACTTGAGCTTCATCTTGTGGTTTGGCATCATCTTGGAGAAGGATTTTTTGAGGTGATTGTGACATCTTCCAGGTTTTGGTTTGAGCACTGTGTATTTCAACTACCATAACAACCATTAGATTGTTGTGTTCAGATCTTCATTCATAATAAAATAATCCACGACTCTCTTCTATTCCATGTGTATCTAGATTGCTTGTCATATGTTTGATGAAATGTATTTTAATATAATGAATACAAAGTATTTGTAGAAAAATGACAACTAGGAACAACAAAATTGCATAGAAGATCATGATATCCCAACCTAGTTTTATTGGCGATATTACAGTTAGAAATAATAATCTCATCCAGATACAATACACAGAACCCACCCAACCTGGTGGGATGATGTCGTTAATAAGCCAGAAATAAACCAACAATGTTGTCCCAGACAATGGCGCCAAAAAATGTTACTGCCCTAACTAGCAGCCCTTGGGGGATGTTATGGGGATAACATGTCACGAGAAATGCACCATTTTCACCTTAGTATGATCTCCCCTTCACTTTAGGCCAAATCCTTGATCCAGGTGGATATCGGTGGCCACCCACCTTTTCTGACTGGCTCAAAACATTTTTTTGGCAATTTTGGCAATTTACTATTTTTAGCAGTGTTTAACTTCTGGGGCCATTTTGAGGGCCCAAATGAAGGTTTTTCGAGATCAAGGTTCTCAATGATAGCCAACGGCATCATTGAGCCCCCAAAATGAATATCCTCGACAATACCTTTCCAACGAGCTACCACACGCCTAAAATGGAGATCGTATGCAAAAGTTACGACCCCGGGAAGTTGATGTACTCACTTACCCAAACGGGGCCCACATGACTTTTGGCGCTTCATCTCCTAGGGTTAGGCTTTTGGATGTCTAGGGTTTTTGGCATTCCTGTTTATTGTAAAAATTCCTTCAGAGCTTCATTGTAACCATCTTCTTGCGGATGCGAGTAGCCGTCACATCTCTTCTCAGAGATAAGTTGCCACCATTCTAGCGAGTATTTCACTCTGTATTTTTACAGTCTCTGTACATTTCTTTCATTAATAGAAATCGTGTATTACTGTATATCTGTGTTTATGGTTGCATCTCTGATACATTTATGTTATCTTATTGCATATCTGTGATATCTCTGTGCATTTCTTTATTATATCTCCGCTCGCATTTCATGCCGAAAATAATCCGGATCACTCCTGGAGACCAAGGGGGGTGTCTCGAATCCTTCAAACTACACACCTCAATATACGTTAAATAGACCAATGCCTTAGTAGCCAAATGCCTTAAGAATATTCAACCAAGGGTTAGGAAATAAGACTGCAATATAAATAGGGTTAGGAGCTACTTATAGGAGTGTTGTGATCTTATATAAATATCCTACAACAAAAAATATAAATCGACACTAAATAAATATCTTAGGGTGAGGAAAACGATGTTTCTTACATCTAATGAGTGATATTTCACCATACAAACCAAGAATAAAATTTGTACCTAAATTATCATTTGTTTTATGGATGTAAATGGACAAATTGTATGTTGTCTTGAATTTCTAGAATCTAATTTATGACATAAAACACAAAAAATTGCAGATTTGGACCATGAAAAGTGACCCAAGAGTGCTTGGAAGCACTTGGGATGAAAATACTTGGTGAATTCTTGTTGGGACAATGATATATTAGTGTAAAAATATTCCAACAACAAACTAATGCAAGTACAAATGAAATGTATCCAAGCAATTTCTTCAAACTTGCAAAAATAGTGGTGAATCCCCTGAGGGTTTCACCAAAAATCTCCAAAATGAAATATAACAGCAATGGACCACTTTGGAGAGAATTTCACTATTATAATATGTTATATAAACTTAATAAACAATTAAAAAGTGAAATATGAAATAAGGTAGGGTTAGATATCACCTTTTAGGGTCAATCCCTAGTTCTAGGGTTTCACATTTCTAATTTTTATCACTGTAATTAATTTCCATAATTAAGAAACCTTCGAAATCAACCACAAAACATTAAATTTAACCTTGAAGCACAATTCAAATAGGGACAACTTTCCTTTTAAGGGTTATGATTTAACAATTAAGCATAAACGCGCTGCTAAAAATGTCTAGAGAATAAATGTAAACCATCAACTTTGCACTAGACAATGAAACAAATACTTTTGATGATTTATATCTTCTATATTTTTTCGTATTTTTGTATTATAGAGAAACAATGAAAAAAAAAGGTTTTGGTTGGTGAATGTTGGGAATTAGGGCTTAGCCTTATCTCCACTAGGGCTTTATGGGGTCAAGAAGTATGCCCCTCTAAGAATTCATTATCAATGTTTATGGATTACAACTAGAGACTAGGGCCACAAGGCTAGTGATCTCTAGCTAATCAAGATAAACCATGAAACCAAGGCCTTGCAAGAAGGGTTTCCTCAAGGGAATATCCTTCACCAACAATGTCAACAAAAGACTTGGAAAGAATATTTGAAACCCTTTCCAATGAGCATAAAACTAATCAAGACAAGAGACACACACTTACCAAATCATTTTAGGGAAGAAGGAAGAGATACAAACCCTAAACGTCCTCCCTCCATGTAGTTGATAACTCCTCAATAGACCGATCCTGCTAGTTTATGTAGAATATTTAGCATTCACAATAGTGTTTGAAAGATATGCCAAGAATAATAACCAAGAAAGATAGAGCATCCAAGAATTAACCCCAAGAAAACACCAAGTGAAGATCTTCTATGAAATGGCTCCAATAATGATCTCCAACAACTCACACCAAAAATGAGTGAGAGGAGTGCCTTTATTTATATAAGAGGCTCTCAACTCTTCTCCACTCTTTGTTCCTCAAAATTAGGCTAAGGAATAAACTGAAATGAATTTTCATCCACACAAATTGGAGACTAGGTCAAAAAGTACAATTAAATGATGCTTTACGTTGTGAAAACCCTCATAGAAGGGGATGACTTCAATCAAATATGCTCCAAAAATTCTCAAATAATGTCCATAAATCCTTGAAATACATATCCAAATCTTGACCATGTCCATACCTAAGGTTAAGGCACTTCCATGAATCATGGGAGTGACCCTCCAAGTCAAAAAATGGTCCATAAAACCCCCAATAACAAAAATGACATCAAGATTCTAAGAGAAATCACACACCCATATCATGGGCATCTTCCCCACATAGGGGCACATAACGTTCCATCTCCATCTCAAAGAGGAACGACACACCATCTCATGGGCACACCCAACACATGGGTCGACTCACTCACTCTGTGTCCTAGAGGATGTCTCACGTATCGTAATCATCAACACTCTAGACTGCACATAATAGTCGCACATTCAATAGTGTTCCCTTCTACTAAATAAATATCTCGGATCATCAAACATACCAATGTATACACTAGGAAGATAATCAATCCATAAGGAAAACTCATTTCTTCCTTCCAACCATTAGTGCTATCAACGTGTTATCAATTGTTGTTGAAGAAATATCACTAGATGAGGAATGGGTGAAAGAATTCCCCCATAAACCCAAAGAAATTATGAAGAATTGGTGGGTGCTAGGAAATAAATTCAAGGCGAGAGCATCCAATGACTATCCAGCCAACCTACCCAGGGCTCCTTACCAATATGTGGTAACAATGTTGTGAAGACTATATGAAGAACCAAACTTTCAAAAATTTAGGGTATCACGGGTGCCTTTGATACACCCTAAAAAATTTAGTATTCAATTGGGCCAACATCTTATCCTCTATGGACCAAACACTAAAAAATTAAGGGTATCATGGGTGCCTCTGACACACTCCATCGCCACTACTAGATCAATATTCAATTGGGTCAACATCTTATCCTCTACATTAGTAGAGGCAATATCAACGACAAAACACATGGTTGTAGGGAAGCACCCAAGTTTTCACATGGCATCTTATCTATTGGACGTAATGTGCATAATCCATGCTTACCCAGAGATGGGTTAGGATTGGAAGTTGGGTGATATTCCCATCCACAACTACTACAAAGACCTCTAGGAGCACAAGTACCACTCAAACTACTAGAATATCCGCGAGAAATTTCTTATTCCTTTATTTCAAGTATTGTTCTATGCCCCTGCACCTTGTATGCTTGATAAACTATGGTTGTATTAGGCATGGTAGGGGATTAGTACCTAATGAAGCACAACACTTACATAAGAGTATATGGTGCCACCAAATCCCCTCACCTACTCCCCAAGTTCATTCCCAACAAACTTGTTTTGCAAGAAATAACATACCAGGCCTTGGTAAATGAGGTAGGTGCAGCCTTGAACAGACACAAAAAGATGATCTAGCCACCACTATCCCTCTGATTTGGTGCTTATTTTTTCAAACACGTTAAGGAGGATTAGGCAAAAGATGACACTCTAGCCACCTTCCACTTCGGAGAAGAGATATTTCGTAGGCACGCCTGATCTAGATTATTTTGAGAACGACATCAAGACAGAAATATAACCAAGACATAACAATGAAATACACAAAAATATAGAAGAGAACATAGAAATACAGTGAAACCCAACTTCTATTACTGAATAAGATAGAAAAACATTGTAGAAAACAAACTGGCAGAATGGGGTAGCCTATCTCTAGAAGAAAAGAGAAGTTGGTTATGCGTCATTTGCAACAAGCTTTACATCACACTCCATTGCATGCTTAAAGGGCCTCCTTCACCTCAATTATATATGAGAGAGTGAGAGGASAACAATTCCCATGATGTATGTGGGATAAATTGGACTAAGTTTATAAAATTCCATAGGCATGTAAAACACAAGGACTTCCCGGGAGGTCACCCATACCAGTACTACTCTAGCCTGAGTGCGCTTAACTGCGAAGTTCTAATGGGATCCGGTGCGTTAACGCTATGCTATAGGCATGTACATAAGACCACTAGGAAATCATTACATGATGTCTATAATTAACAAATGAAGATGACATTACATTCCATTCCCCATCAAAAGAGTGAATATCATGGTTTACCAAAACCACGGGCTCAAAATGGTGATTCATTGGAAAAGGTGGATGGCCACCAAGATCCATCTAGATCATTCCTCCCCCCTTAGGAAGCAATGGTCCCCATTGCGTCAAGTTCCCATGGGAGATGGGAATACTTCTGATAGATATGAAGCTTGGTGTGATGCTTGCCTTGCTAAAGAAGTTGTCTTGCTTAGCTTGTTGAAGGTTGTCATTAATCTGTTGTTGGAGGGGTTGGATTTGTTCAACCAATATAGCTACATGATATACCTAAGTGTGGGAGGACTATGTCAGTGAAGATGCAACATGAAGAGTATGAAGGGTTCTGTTATAACCTTGTTTGATTGGGCAATGTGGAGGCACCCCCGTAGGTGCAACAAGAACATCTTAGTACTCTTCTACAATCTTGTCGATCTGCTTCTGCTGAATAGAAATATATTGGGTTGAGCCTGCAGTGGTTGCAGTGTCCTTCTGTTCACCTTCTAATTGGATTTTGAAGAGGCTAAACTTTCCAGTATGAGAGATTACTTTCTGGCATTGTTTTGGTGGGACAATAGTTGGAACTACCTCTAGTATACTGTATAGCTAACGCCCCAGAGTAACAAAGACACTACAGGGTTGAGACTCATAAACAAAATGACGCCTCCACATATATGGTTGGCCTAATAGAACATCACAGACTTCTAGTGGGGAAACATCACAGACTTCCAGTGGGGCAACATCACACAATACCTCATCCTTGAAGGGCTTGATGCCATAGGATAGACGACACTGTTGGATGACACGAAGATCTTGACCTCGGTGAAGCCGCCTGATGTTGTATGGCTACAAATGTGGTGTTGTTGGCAAATCCAAGTGTTTGACAACCTCTGCTGATATGATCTTCTTTTGGCTTCCGCTATTAACAAAAAAATGTGGTGGGGTCCCCTTTACCCACATATGTGAATGGAAGAGTTGCTCCCGCTCCTTGGGATCCTCTTTTGGTTGGATTGTTGTAGTTCCGATAGTAGCATTGGGTTTTGCATCATTGATCTGTCTCCTTTTGTTATTTTTTGAATCATAGTCCAAGTCGGGGTTCGACTATTTGTCTTTGAGCTCGATCACCAATGAATGTATTGAGCGGCATTCATCAATGTTGTGGCAAGGGTTGTTGTGGAACTCACACCACTTTTTGGTGTCTTTCTTAGACTTCTCGTTACCCTTATTTTCCTGCATCTGGGACTGGATCTCTTGAGGTTGGCCTTCCTTGCTCCATCCTTTATTATATGAGTTAGATTTTCCTTTTCTGTGCTTCTCCCACTTACTCTACTTCTTGAATTTCAGCTCAATTTTGACTGCATATCGATAAGTAATTCCCAGTGAGGAAATGTCTAATAAATCCATCTCTGTTTGGATGTACCTATGTGGACCACTTCGGTACTTCAAAACCAGGTTCCGCTCAGAGTCTTTGATACCCAGCTTTGAGCGCAAGGTATGAAATATGTTGGTGTACTCTGACACCGTCTGGTCTCTTTTTTGACATAGATTTGTCCATCTCATGTATTGGTCTTCATAGTTTTTGATAGGATAGAAATCCTCCTTTAGGGCATCTACAAAGGCCACCCAAGTGGGTTCTCTCCCAAATAGTGTAGATTCATATGCGGTGTACCTCTCCCAGTGACCTTCCCACCAAGCTCTAACATGGGGAAGGGCTTTAAGGAGCATGAAGGTGATCTTTTCACTGTCAGAAAATTTTTGGACAGAGTAATAACCTTCTAGCAGATTCAAACATTTTTCTAGAGCATCTGCATCTATCTGGCCTTCAAATAAGGGGATATCAAAATTGACTTGTACCTTGAAGGGTGTTTCCCTTGCGAAATGGCTTCTTATCGAAGATGTCTCAACCATCACCATCGGTAGTCTTCGAAGGATATGAGCAAAGATGTCCATCATCTCATTCCTCTGTCGCACGAGGGCTTCCTCGAGAAACGTCTTGAAAAGATATCCTTCTTTGTCGTCTCTCTTTTCTTCGGCCATGAGAGGTCGCTTGGGCTAGAGAGAGTAGTTGTCCTCAAGCGAATTATTTTGAGAACAACATGAAGGCAGAAATATAACCAAGATATAACAATGAAATACACAAAAATATAGAAGAGAACACATAAATACAGTGAAACCCAACTTCTATTACTGAATAAGATATGTTATCCCCCATTTTAGGGATAACTAAGGAGATTATGTCTCGA
Source organism: Picea sitchensis (assembly GCA_010110895.2). NCBI lineage: Eukaryota > Viridiplantae > Streptophyta > Pinopsida > Pinales > Pinaceae > Picea > Picea sitchensis. The sequence goes on from SNQJ01S0043317.1 coordinate 147,806, forward strand.
GGCCCACAAGTCCTAGACATGGAGTACCGAGAGCTAGATTATCTTGAGCATGGCCCTGGAGGGCCCATATTTTCTTCCTTTTAGCACCTCCAATTTGTCAGCAGTAGCAACATCCATCACCTCGGCTTGGTCCTGTAGCAGAGATTGATCTTGCTCCATGAGGTAATGAGTCTGGGTATCATGGTATGTGTCACTCTGATCCTCAAAACCTTTGAATATGTGCATTTAGTTCTTTTTTGTTTCTAACGGGTACTTGGATCTTATACTTATCCACTTGACCATGTCTGGGGGGATTGACAGGATGCCCTAGAAATCCTGTGCCCATAGTTTTTGAGTTGGCACTGAGGGATCATGAAAATTCATCGTCTGTTCCCATCATAATTACCACTTTCCATCTTACTCCCGCTCATCCATCCCATTACATTGGTCTGAGCATTGGGTTGGCTAATCATTTAAGGGTTGCACCTTACCTTGTGGGAAGAAGGGGCTAAAGGCCTAGAAGGTAAAAGCAGTTGGCAAAAGATAAAATCCCAAAAATAAAACCTCGAGATGCTTCGCCTAGGGATCCCCAAGAAA
>SNQJ01S0043317.1:148391-161994 GCA_010110895.2 Picea sitchensis
AGAGACAGGACATAGGGGTTTGCACCATAGAAGAGGAGGGTGTTCCATAGAGGCACCCTGACAGAGCCTTACCCAGGGGGGTTGTGCCCTCTCCACTGGGACGTTGGCCTTGGAAGGCCCATGACGTCACCCAAGATGCCTATGACATCATCCAACATGGATGTTTTGGGAGGCAGTTGTGGCAGTTGTGGCATGTGTGGCAGCTTGGAGAGGCCCAAGGAGGGCTAACGTTTTACTCTAGGAGGCCAATGCTACCCCTAAAAGGCCTAACGTCACCCTAGAAAGGGCATGACATCTTTACTTTTGCTTGATTAGGGTTTCATTATGACATTTTAATGTAAAACAATATTATTATTTGTTTTGGCCTTATCAGCCTTTTGGTGACCTAAATTTTAATCAAGGTCATTGCTACTAAAGAAATTGAGGGTTTTAACTCTCATTTTGAACATCATCTTTCACTCACACTTAGTGAGGTCTGAAATTTGTTCCCTCCTTTAGGGTTTTTGGCTGAAATTTTGATGCGCACTTGTTGAAGGAGGCTCTTTCTTGGCTATTTTCTGCATTTTCTTGGTGGAAGGTTTACAACTAGGGTTTGGATTAATGAATGGTGGATAAATGTAAGTGAATTTTTGCAATCCTTCTTTGTTGAATGGTTATGGTATTTTTTACTTGCATCTTGTTAATGATATTTGCTAGATTAAACCCTAGGGGACAAACACATGTTGGTGTCCTTGTTTCATGTCCCTACTAAGTTATGCTAAGAGCCTTTGTATTTTGCTGAAGATAGATGCTAGAGCCTTGCCATAGCAACACTCTACCTTTGATTCTTCTAGCCTAGTCGTTTCATCTTTACCCTTTGAGCTAAAGAAGGAGGAAGACACACTAAGGCCTAGGGTTTATACACCTTAGTGAGTTTTCTTCCCCTAGGGTTGATAGGTTGAAGCCTTGCCTTAGCAACACTTCAACCATCATATCCCTCTTGTCTTTGGTCCTATCATTATCATTTCGGCCCTTCAACATTTGCAGCTATTTTGACTCCATTTTCCCTAATAACGCACTGATCTAAGACCTTCTATGTTTGAGTACCTTGATCATACACACATCCAATACTTTGAACAACTACTAATCCTTTCTAACCCTATCCTAGACTAACTTAATAACCTTATTGTTGTCGTCATCTACATGTGTTATAACCATATCCAAGCAACATTTATTGTATCTTTAAAGCAATTGAATGTATGGCTAAAGCGTTGCTTCTAATGTTGGTATTGTTACATTGATGAGAGATTGCTATTGCTTATTGTGAAGCTTCTTTAGCATTTATTGTAAAAGTGATATATTGTAATCATTGCTATTACACATCTTTGATTTTCTTCACCAGTATTATTGGTCAATTGCTTTATATCAGAAAGTCCTTGATTATATGAAGTACTAACCAACAAGTGATCTTGCACATATATAGTTTTCTTGTTGCTTTGTTCCTAGGTAGGTACACTTCTGTGGTGACTTGTGAGGGGGAAAAATTATACTTACCCTTTTAATCCTTTGCCTTATCAAAACCATAGGTCACCAAGGACGTCTCCCCTGGGCCTACCACCCTAAACAGAAAGAGTTATCCTATTGAGGTGACAGTGGTAGGATAGTCTAAGTTTCGCCAGTTTGCCTTTCTTCCATCCATCCTTTACTCCAACTACAAATTGTGCGATAACAAGATAGAAAACATTGTAGATTAGAAACTGGCAGAATGGGGTAGCCTATCTCTGAAAGAAAAGAGATGTTGGCTATGCTTCATTTGCAACAAGCTTTACATCACACTCCATTGCATGCTTAAAGGGCCTCCTTCATCTCAATTATATATGAAAGACTGAGAGGAGAACAATTCCCATGATGCATGTGGGATAAATTGGACTAAGTTTATGAAATTCCATAGGCATGTAAAACACAAGGACTTCCCGGGAGGTCACCCATCCCAGTACTACTCTAGCCTAAGTGTGCTTAACTGTGAAGTTCTAATGGGATCCGGTGCGTTAACACTATGTTGTAGGCATGTGCATAAGACCACTAGGAAATCATTACATGATGTTTGTAATTAACAAATGAAGATGATATTACATTCCATTATGCATCAAAAGGGTGAATATCATGGTTTATCAAAACCACAAGCTCAAAATGGTGATTCAGTGGAAAAGGTGGATTGCCACCGAGATCCATATGGATCAACGCCCCCCTGAGGGCCATCAACAAACATTGTCAAACTTGCAAGTATAGGTGGAGTTATGAGTTTGAAGCCTAGGAAGAAGACAAAATTCATAGAAGAACAAGGACTTATGATGAGGTGATTTTCAGGAAGGTAGGTAGCTCCTAATACAAAGGCATAGTACAAGATGAAAGAGAATCCAGAGCTACTGAAGAAAAAATGAAGAAATTAGAAGTAGAAAACAAGGAAATAGTTGAGGTGGAACAAAATAAAAGAAGAGAAGAAGAGGCAACAACATTAGTGGTAGAAGCAAGAGCATAGCAGAGAAGAAAGGAAGCAGTGGCATAAGCAACAACAATAAAAGAAAAGAAAGGAGGAAGAACAAAGGGAAAGAGAAAAATCCCTCAAAGAGCACGAAGAAAAAGAAAAGAGAGAAGGGGAAGAAAATAAGAAAGCATGTGAAGAGACACAAGACACAAACACAATGGACACCAACATACCAAGAACATCTTCAGGTGTACTTCTAACTAGATGACACTTTCCCCTAGGAGAATCAGGACTAGGGGCGTTCACACTATCCGAGGCTTGAAAACTCAAAATGTGAACTCCTTTAGATTTGATAAGATTCAGGAAAGATAGTTCAACAAAGCATAAGAAAATGTCCCGTCTCTGAAKTTGCTCCACTTTCAGTCACCACAKAGAAGGTTGTGGTTGAGAATATCATGGAAGACCCCTTGGCCATCACTTTGGTTGGTGTGTCTTTTACTCAGGCATCTAAGCAAAACCTTAAGAACATAATGCAAGAGATAGGAGAATATAAGGAAATAATCAAGACCCTAGAATAAGAAGTAAAATTCTACAAGGGTGACAGAACCAACATATAGGAGTTCATGATAAGTTCAAAAGAAGCAAACAACTCTATAACTTGGCCAAACAAATGTATATTGGGTGCAAGATTTTCAAAAGAAAGATTCTAAAATACTAGCACAGTTGGACAAAACCAAGACTAAAAACAATTAGTTTGTTGGCAGAAGAATGGGCTTGGACGAGATGAAAAAATGGACAGAGGAAAACCTAGATGCTTCCTAAGTCCTCCCAAGGATGGCTGGCTGGAAAAGAAAATTAAATTATGCTACCCTTTCTAACTTTTAGCAAACATGAGAGAAAATTGAAAGGGATTTGAAGATTTCCCTTGGTACATGTGCAAGGCTTCGTAAGGCAACCCCAATACTGTCAATCAAATGCCATTTTCCCCAAATTGGTGAGTTGGGCGAACCTAGGCCAAATGAAAAAAGACAGGCAAAACTAGAAGAGGACACGTGTTCTGGAGCACTGGTTGCAAGGATCCCACAGAGGATAACCAGTGCCATAATGAACGATTATCTAATAAAACTCGCAAAGGATTAGATTCTAATTCATTCTTTGCTAGCCACCCTAAAAAGGGACATGCAAACCTTATTGCAAAACTTGATAGTCCATGACATTTCTTTGGAATCTCTGTTGTTCCATAAAATAATATCAATTTCAAATTATCATGATGTATGGGCAGCATACATTAGAGATGAGGACAAAGGGCAAAATGAAATACAATTTGAGTTGTATATTTCAGTCTTGTATTTCTAAAGTATGAAGAAAACAAAATAGGGGAGATTAAGAGTTTGTAACTATTATTTGGGAATTCAAGAAGTCCCAAGAAACAATTACCAAACTCAACGATATAAGACAAAGAGTACCCACTTAGAAGGGGATCTTTCATTTTGTAATTTCAGAGAACTATTTTTCTAACATCTTAATAGCAAGAAGCCCTTGGGGTCATTTTGATGGAGAGGAGGCATTTTGTTGATAACTGTTTATTGTGAACTACTTCCAATGGACTTCTAGTTACCGTGAATGTTGTAAGGTTACGTTATTCATTTATAGATTATTCTTATGTGAATGTTGTCTCTCTTGCAATATATTTTCTTCTTTATTATTAATGTTTCGAGATGATGAATAGATAGGAATGATTGGATTATTGCAACATAATTTTATGTGCATGTATTTATTCATGTATATATGTTATTAGTTTTTGTCCCCCGTGACAACTAACTGTGTAGGGGTTACATGTAGGGATTGGTGACATCGATTTCTGTTCATTTAATAGATTTACTGCTCCCATCTAGGATAAGATAGTTTATATTTATTTTTCTTCACTTAGCATAGCTCATAATTGCACAATATGCATTTCCACATTTCATCAATCACTCATACCCCCCCTCATACTAGTAATGGCTAGTGGTCCATAATTTGGATGAGACTCATATCCCAAACAATGTTATCAAATCTATTCTTACATTGGATTATCTTGAGGTCAACTCCTCCACTCCAAGACACCCCACACCTTAGAACCCCCTCTTATAGACAACGACAACAACCAACAACTTCCCATGGGAAAATTATCATGACTGCAATACTTAACACCCATATTACAACAAGAACACAACTCGCAACCGTGTTCTTTTCGCAACTCAACCTCTTTTAGTCGATCAACACTCAACAATGTTGGACTTATATCACTAGGTGCACATTTTCATGACATTCCCTCTTCTTGCATATACACAACATTTTCACATTATCTAGACCCATTCCTAAACTGGGAGGAAAGCAAGGATGCTTTCGATCTAAACTGGGAGGAACTAATTGGAATATGAGGGTGCACCCTCCAAGAAGGGTGCCTTTTCTAGCCTTATAGCATAATTATGGGTAGTTAGTTACATCTCTGAACCTTTGAGCTGCATACATATGCATAATTTATCATTTCTTCTAGCCTTTGGGTTGTGTGCAAGTAGTTAGGTTAGATTTTATGATTTGGTGGACCTTTTGTAAAGCCATAAAAAGGTCTTTGGCCAAATGAATAACTTAATCAATCTATACTCTTAAGCCTATTTTTGGTTCCAAATGTCAAATTTAAATGTTCTTTTGGGTTATTATTTCTAATTTATTTTGTTTCTTTCATGGGATGAACAACGCTCCTCATCACTTGTCCCATAAGTAAGGGATTCGCATATGTCAATTTGACAGTGGCTTGGTTGTGACCTTAAATTAGCTACATACATACATACACACACACACAGAAACACACACACACACATGTGTGTGTGTGTGTGTTAAGGGGTAATAGTTTGAATGGTGGGGAGGTAGGTGTTTTACTCTCCCCACCTAGGTTCAAATCTCTAATATGGATACAAACACACATTTTTTTTTTTTCCAAGGAAAACCTTGCGAACACTCAGTCAACACTTCCCCACATTTTTCATATGGTACCTAGTGTAAACCCATTGTGGTGATTACAAAGCCTGACCTAATAGGGACATTGAGTGAGGCATGCGATAGAGATAGCTAGCCTAAGAATTGACCCAAGACCTTTTGCATGAAGCTCAAAACGCTTAACCACTTGAGATAACCCATCGGGCTACACACACATGTACATACATACATGTGTGTGTAAATAAACACACACACACACACTTGCATATCTCTCTCTTTCTCTATATATGCATATCTATATATGTACATATATACATACATATCTATATATGTACATATATACATACATATCTATATTTTTTTTTCCAAGGAAAACACCTTATGAAAAACCCTCTTGGTACTTCCCCCGATCCATAGATGGTAAAAAGGGTAAATTGTTGATTTTGATTATGGAGCTTAAACATGAGGGGATTAAGAGAGTTGAACCCGTGACTTCCCCAACTTTTTTTTTTGTGGGGGGGGCGAAGATCTCACATTTGGCTTAGTACTTACATATCTCTACACACACATCTACATGTCTATGTGTGCATACACATGCACATGCACACACACAAACTTTTCTTTTATTAGATGAATTTGTGACTCATGTACACATAAGTGGATCAAAGCCCAACCTCATATTTTTCAAATTAAAAAAAAATATAGCGGGTTAGCTCAATTGATTCAAAATATTTATTTCAAGGTGGATTTTACCACGAGGTCTCCAATGCTAATTCCACCAATACCTGAGTCCAACAGAGTCCCACTAGGTTACTAACCACTATTATGGGTAGTTGAGCCACCCTCCATTTGTATGTTTTAGGAAAAAAGGGAGGATCTCGTGAGATTTTCCATATATATATATATATATATATATTTCAAATAAATCCTCACGAAAAACCCTCCAAGTACTTATATTTCAAGGAAATCCTCATGGAAAACCCTCCAAGTACTTCCCCATGATCCATGGATGGTAAAGAAGGTAAACTGTCGACCTTGATTATGGAGCCTCACCCCGAGGGGATTAAGAGAGTCGAACCGATGACCTCCCCAACTAATCACCAAGGGAGAGATCTCACTTCAGATTCAAGATAACTTGAGATAACCCTCGGGGCTATACACACACACACACACACACACAAATTTTTTTTTCCAAAGAAAAAAGCGTAATTTTATTCCTTGGGAGGACAAAATTACATTTTGTAGGTGCTTCTAGAGCACTACACACTATGAAAGTGTGTGCTATAGTTGAAGATAGGTAGGCATTTGAATGTCTTTTCTTCATGTCTATTCCAAGAGAAAAAAAAAAAAAAAAACTCATCCATAACTGGATGTATTATCTTTTGATCATATGAGTCTTTTATATACATGAGAAAATCACCACTATTGTGGTTTTTTACTGTCTTTCTTCAAAAATAAAAAGCAGTTTTGAAGCCTTTAAAGGTGTTGTTATCTGAGGTTGAGTGAAAAGAACTGAGAGAATCTGCAAGTCGTAAATATGAGTGACCGGTTGAAGCTTTGTTTTGTGAGTTAAAAAAAGTGAAAGTTCTTGTTCATCTGTAAAAGGCCTGTGGTAGAAGGCATTTGTGTCATCCTCTTTCTTTTCCGTAATGTGCCATTGTCCTTGTAAGAGTTGTAGGCCTTCCTTTGACAGTGTGTCCGTTGTCATGTTTATGTCCATGTATACATGTGAGATAGTCATAGTGTAAAAAGTGTCCAAAAGTCTGTGAATTTCCTCTAGAATTGGAAATAGCAGAATATTATGGAAAAATTGTTTTTTATTGGTCCAATTTATTACATTCATGGAATCTCCAAAAAATTGTAAATAACGTAGATCCTTTTCTTTTGCAAAAAGAAGTAGAAGATTTAAGGATAATAATTCTGCATAGTTGTTGGTTCCCCTCCCCAGTCCCATTTTTAAGTGGAAAAAATGGTTTTCTGAGAGGTGTAGGCTAGCTCCCACTCCACAGACAGAGTTCTGTGCAACACCATCGAAATAAGCTCAAGGTTTTGTGGTGTCTATGAACTCTTAAAGTCTAGTCCTTGAGGTTTGTGTGGGAGTAATATGAGAAAAATGAACAATTATTGCTAGACTTTGTGCTACAAGATTTTCTAGGAGGGTGGCTTTTTCCTTGAAAATTTATGAGTTTCTTGCTAGCCAAATCCCCCAGCTTATCAGGAGGGGGAGTGCTTTGAAGGCTTTGTTTCCTGGGGTATCTGTCCAGGTTTTCCAGGATGATTCCATGGAATCTCCAACCCATGAAAATTTTTGTTTTAGACTTTTTGAGGTTTCAGCCCAAACTTTTACTGTGAAGGGACATGTGAGAAGTAAATGAGGAGTTGTTTCATTTGCGTTTTTGCAAAGTGTGCATCTTCCAGGGCCTTCTATTTTTCATTTGTTCAAGTTCTCCCAAGTTGAAATTTGATTGTTTAAAGCTGCCCACATGAAGATTTTTGCTTTTTGTGGACACTTTTGCTTCCAAAGGCTTTTCCACCACTATTTGGGAAGTTGTTGTAATGGGAGGTTTAAGGCTATATACCCTGATTTTTGGGTGTATAGGCCAGTTGGATTTTTTTCCAAACTAGTTCGTCCTCTCTGTTGGTTAATCTGATGTGGCTTCTTTTGAGTGCATCTATATAGTTTGTCAAAGAATCTGCTTGAGGCCCAACGAAGCCAAGGAGATTTGCATTTTTCCAGCCTTGATTCCAATAAGTTGTGGTTGGGGGGTTAGCTAAATGAGAGAGATAGAAGATACATTGTCTGTGGAGTTGATCAGTAAGGTCTTCTGGCAAGATGTGGGAGGTGTCGCTTCCTAGCCAGGGGTCAGTCCCTATTTGTAAACGATTGCCTTTACCCACCTTCCACGCAAGGTTGTCCCCAACCACTATAAATGAAGAGATCATTTCTTTCCAGATGATCGAGCCAGCTGTTGAAACTTTTTGAGGTATTGTGATACAATCTTCAATTGTATCTGGGGAGATAAATTTTTGAGCTATTACAAGCGTCCACATGTTGGTGTTTGAGATGAGTCTCCAACATGCTTTTGCTGTAAGGGCCTTTGAGAAGAGAAAAATATTTTTGAGCCCCCATCCTCCTAGGGCTTTTGGCAAGGCTATGTTGTCCCATTTTGACCAGGGTTGTGTGTACTTTTCTCCAGACCCTGACCAGATGAAACGTGCACATATTTTCTTGATTTTTTCCATGATTCCTTTTGGGATCCAAGCTAACGATATCCAATAAACTAGGATGGATTCTAGTACTGATTTTGTCAGAGTGAGTCTGCCTTCTCTTGATAACCATCTGAAGCTCCAGTTGTTTAGTCTTTTTTCTATTTTTGCTATCAACCATTTCCAATCTCCTTTTTTGTAGCTATTTGGTTTTCGTTGAAAGCCCAGGTATTTTATTCCTTCTGAGATATCTTGCAAAGTGAAAGGGAAGAGTCTTTGATAAACTTCCTTTTCTTCTTCGTTTAATTCAGAAGTGGATATTGTAGATTTTTTATTATTTATTATCATACCTATAACTAAGTGAAAAGTAGCTAGGATGTCCGCCAACGTTTCAACATCTCCAACTTTCCCATTGCAAAAGATGAGAACGTCGTCCACAAATAATAGGTGAGTGATTTTCAGTCTCGATGATACTGAAATTCCTTGAAAGTTCCCTGCTCTGGCTGTTGCCTCTAGGGCTTTACTTAGGCCTTCTGCTACAAGAAGGAAGAGGAGAGCTGATAGAGGACAACCTTGTATCAGTCCTCTTTCTGACTTGAAGAAAGGGGAGGTTGCCCCATTGATGAGTACTGCGAAGAAAACTGAGGTAATGCAGGCCATTATCCATTTTATAAAGGGGACTTGAAAGCCTAAGTGGGTGAGTAGAAGACAAATGTAAGTCCAGTTTACCCTATCAAAGGCCTTTAAAAGGTCAATCTTCAGTATTTCTCCTTTTGACCTTGTGGTCTTTAGGTTGTGGAGGCCTTCTTGTGCAACCCCTACTGCCTCGTGAATTTGCCTTCCTTCGAGAAAACCAAAAGGTTCCATTGAGATAGATTTTGAAAGTAGGGGTTTTATCTTGCAAGCTATGATTTTGGCAATGATCTTGTAAATACAGTTACAAAGAGAAATAGGCCTGTAATCATCAAAGGTCTGAGGATCATTTACCTTTGGTATGAGGGCTATAAAAGTGGAGTTGAAAGGTCCATGGATTCTGTCGTTTGTTCTTGATTCTTTAATTACCTTTAGTAGATCCTTACTGAGCAGATCATAGAAATCCCTGAAAAATTCGATTGCCCACCCGTTAAGGCCTAGACTTTTATCTCTCTGAAAGCTTTGTAGGGTTTCAATTAACTCTTTTCCTGTGACTTCAATGAACAAGTCTTGGTTCCCTTGGTCGGTTACAAAACATGGGAGGTATAAGGCCACCTTTATGATTTCTGCAATATTGGTGTTCCTGTTTGCTTTAAAGAGGGACTGAAAATGGTTTTTGCCCAGGTTTGCTATTTCATCAAAAGTTGTGCAGGGTCTGCCTTCCTGATCCTTTAGACTCCAGATTGTGTTTCCAACTTTCCTTCCTTTTGCATATGCTTGAAATAATTTTGTGTTTTCATCCCCTTTTTCCAACCAAATAACTCTACTTTTCAGTCTCCAAGAATTCTCTTGTTCCACTAGAAAGGTTCTTCTTCTTGCTTCTAGGTTTTTTAGGGTTTCTTGGGCGTCATCTGAGAGAAATGTTGTCTCAGGGTCCTCTTGAAAAAGTTTGAGGTTTTCCTCTATTTTTTGTAATTCCTGTTCTTCCAAGGTTTGTTTTGCTTTTTCCCATGGGATGATCAATTTATTTATTGGTTTGAGATTTGTTGCAAACTAGATGCCTGCAGGAGTTTCCTCGGTATTTCTTATGGAGGTCCAGTTTGTTCTGATAAGTTGTTGGAAGCTTTCATATTTTAGCCAGGAGGGATTGAATTTGAAAGGGGCATCCGGTTTGATGGGGGATCCTTCCAGATCGAGCCAAACATGTGAGTGATCTGATTCCTCTCTGCTTCCAATCCATTGGCAAATTTGAAAAGGGAGCGATGGGAAGGATTCTGAGATAAAAAAAACGATCTAATATTTTTGCTACTCTGGCTTCTCCTGTCCTCATATTTCTCCAGGTGGGTAGCATTTTTGGTGGAGCCACATCAATTAGTCCTTTTGAGTCCATCATATGTCTAAAATACGCAGCTTGACTGTCTGGGTGGGCAATAGGTCCCCAACTTTCTGCTTCTCCCAGAGAGAAGTTTAGGTCACCTCCCAGGATTAGTAGTTTGGTGTTCAAAAGTTCTTTTGTGAACAAGTTATCCCAAAAAGTGTTTCGTTTCGAGTGTGGCCCATAGATGTTTATTAATCTGAAGCCCTTTTCAAAACCTTCCATAAGGAAGTCTCCTCCTAAAATAGAATCCATTGCCTAGGAATTTAGGAGTTTTACTTTTCTAGTTCGCCATCCGAGAATTAGGCCCCTCGATCTGCCTTTGGGACTCTGACCTAGGAAAGCCCAGCCTGGGAGCAGGGTGGTGAGCATTTTTGTCGCGGCTTCTTTGTCTGAGAGAGTTTCTTGTAGGAACATGAAGTCATGTTGGTTTGTCAGGACCAACCTTTTTAGTGCGAGTTTTTTGGGGGAACTTGCCAAACCCCTGCAATTGTAGGTGAAGAGTTTCATAAGGGAACCCTGTCAAGGGTTTTTGTTGCTCTAAGGGCCCCAATAATTGATTTTTGTTGGTCGGAGGCAATATCAACCAAAGCTCTGGATTAAGCCTTGTACAGGTGGGAGTTTCTTCCACGCCCCTTTTTTGTTTTATGGATCTCAGGGTTTGGTCCCAAGCCCTTGTGTTCTAAAATAGGTATGGAGACAGTCCTGTTGCAGAGTTGGTATCTGATAATAGAGTCTTCTGATTCTTCGGAGGAGGAGTCCTCTAGTGGAGGGTGGGGGAGAGTTCTGATCTCCGGATCTGGTAGAGGAGCGAAGGGGAAAATGGGAGGAGTGGGCAGGGGTGGAGGGAGGAGTGGGGGAGGAGGAAAGGGGAGAAGAGTGGGTGTAGAGAGCGAGGGGGGAAAGACCTCCAGTCAACTTAGAAAAGTTAAAATCCATTGAAAAACCAAAAGCTGGGTGGGAGATAGAAATATGCATACTTAGAAAGTTGTCGACTAGAAAATGAGGGATGGCCTCTGAGCTTGCTTCTGATGCCTGTCGCTCCCTATCGACTGGAACTATTGCCAGACCATTTCCTTCTTGCAAGGAAGGAGCTTCTACTTCTTCAGTTTGCGATGCTTCTTGTTGATTTGTGTTGCCTCCTATAGAGGATTCTATGGAGGGAGAGTTGGTGTCTTTGGAGGTCGACATATTGTTGCTCCTCCTGTTTTCTACAATTGGTCATCGATTTCCGTGTCCTCTCGAGCTGTAGTTGCAGTCCTTGATGATGTGCTCATATTCATGACATCTTCTGCTACGAAAGGGGATTCCTTCGTAGTCGAGAATTTGTACCCTGGTTCTCCCCAGATCTGTTAAGTTTAGGAATTCTTTTAGGCCCTCTCTTATGTTTAGAACGACTAGGATCCTTGCTACCGCCATTTCCCCTGTTTCAAGAAATCCCATATCTGTAGTTATGAAATCTCCCAGATGATTCCCGATGGCTTAGAAGCACTTTTCGTTCCAAAGGTGTGGGGGGGGGTCCCGGTAGTTAGACCCAAATGGGGATGGAGTCCAATCTCTCATTGTCCGCGTCGAAAGTGGGGTTCCAGAGTTTTAGGAGAATAGGGGAGGAGTCTATGAACCAACTTTTTTGTAGGACTGAGTAAGCCTGGGATTTTTTTGAGAAAGTAAGCATGAACCAACCTCTGGACAATCGATTGATTTTTGGTGGTGGATTGTAGAGCTGATCCCAGTTTGAAGCCGCCCAGGTTTTTAGTGAATTTTCTCTAAATTGGCGTCCATAAGCTTTCCCAACGAGGGGTTTGTCTGCCATTTCTGCCTTTCCTGCTAAGGTTAGGTCGTCCCCATAGTGAAATTTTGGTTTGTGGAGGAGGATCCTACACATTTATTGTGCTTCCTGTGTCTTGTTCCATCGGCTCCCCTGCGAGGGCGAGATTGTTGATTCTGAGCGACATTTGTTGTTTCCCCTCCAAAGACATTAACCCACTTGCTGGAATTTGTTGGCCGGAGGTTTGCTGAGATAAACCCTTCATCTGCCGAAAGAGTGTGGTCCTGAAAATAACACTGTTCTTCTAAAGGGTAGAGGTGGGATGGATTCGAGTCGTGTTCCAAAGGAGCCCAGCCAACGGTGGTCTGAGCAGGAGGGGGTGAACCCAAGCCTAGAAGAGGCGGTGAGAAAAAACTTTGTTCCAGAGAGGGGGAAGATTGGAATCACGGGATTTGGTAAGGACTAGGAGATGTTGGAGGGGAAGGAGGTGAGGGGGAGACTGTAGAGTAGAGGGAAGGTAGGATTTGTGGCAGGGAAGGAGGATGAGAGCTAAGACATGGGTTGGGTGGGGCTAGCCGAGGTTTGTGGAGAGAAAACCCTGAAAGATCCTACGCCTCCTAGCTAAGAGCAGTCAACTTGAGCTTGTCCCGGAAAAATCCCAGAGAAACCTGAGAGCTGTGAAAAAAGGTCCTCCTGTGAAGCCGACGGTGAAAACCCATCTAACTGCTCTATGAAGTTCTGGTCTTGATTGCCAGCTGTTAAACGCCAGGGAAGCGGTTCTCCAGGCTCGGGAGAATAGTCCACCACGTCATCATAACCGACCATCTTGGTTTTGTAGCTGAGCGTGGTGATCCCCAGAAAATCCATGTTCTAAATGTAGCTAGAAAAACCAAGTAAGAACGAAGCATAGACCCCAGTTGTTATGGCTTCGATTGCTTCGAGGCTTAGGAAGAGGTCAGGGGAAGGAGTTAGGTGACCTGAGGTGAGTCCGAAGGTACGACTGCAAGGGGAGGGTGCGGGGTTAAGAAGCTAGTCAGTGGGAGAGGGGGGTTAAGTGGGATGGGAGGCTTGTGACCGTAGTAGGCGGCCCACGAGCCTCCGGAGCTGTTGGACCACAGAACTCCATCTGATCCGAAGCCTCTAATTTAAAGTATTTAAACAATGTATAATACACCAA
>SNQJ01S0043317.1:182504-200747 GCA_010110895.2 Picea sitchensis
TTGCTTAAGGGATAATTGTTTGTAGGGTTGGAGTCGTACAAACATCCAATCACCTTTGAATTCTCTTTTTGACCTATGTTGGTTTGCTAGTTGTTTCATTCGATTACGATATGTTGCTAGGTTCTCTTTTAATATTTGTATGATTTTTTGTTCTTCCTCTAGCTTATTTCTTACTGCGTGGACCTTAGTATTTATTAGTGCAAACTCCTTCCATTTAGGTGGTATGTAACCATATAGGGCTTGGAAATGAGTCATTTTAGCGGATGTGTGATAAGTGTAACCATTGAGACCGTTTATTTTGCTTATCTTTCACAAAGCACTATAGGTACGTTTCTAAGCATTTATTTACGATTTCTGTTTGTCCATCTGTTTGTGGATGGTAGGCGGAGCTCATATTAAGAGAGATTCTAGTATTTTTGCAAATTTTTTTCTAGAAATTTCCTTTAAATTTTGCATCTCTATCGTTGACAATTACCTTCGGAAACCCATGCAACTTATAAATGTTTTGCAAAAAACATCTGCAATTTGTTTTGTTGAGTCGGTTTTTCTTACTGCCATGAAATGTGCATATTTGGTTAATCTGTCACCACCACAAAAAAATTATCCTTCCCCTCAGACATGGGTAGCCCTTCAATGAAATCCATTGAAAATTCTTCCCATTCTTATTCAGGAATATGTAGGGGATGAAGTAATCCTGGAGTCGTAACATTTTTATTTTTATTCCTTTGACAAATTTCACAGTCGACAACAAATCTTTGAATCTTCTTATTCATTCCTTTCCAATAGAATGATTGTCGTGCATTATAGTAGGTTTTGAAAAAACCCACATGTTGTGATGCTGGGGAGTTGTGTGATTCCCTTAAAACTTTCATTTTAAATTTTGAGGATGGAATTAGGTAGATTATGTTCTTGTACCATAAAATGTCATTTTTCGGTTCAAATTTGGGGTTTTGGTCTTGTTATCCACGATATCTAGGGATAACTGGGAGATCATGTCTCGAGGCCCACATGGTCCTAGACATGGAGTCACAGAAGGGCTGACTGAGCATAGTCTGGAGGACCCATCTTCTTCTTCACCGACCATTGTCACGACATCCATACCGACCTCCATCCTCTACAGGCTGGGCTTGCATGGGAGGGCTCTTTGCTCCATGAGGAGTAATTGGTCAGAGGCCAATACATGGTATGTGTCATGTTGATCATTATAACCCTACTTATGTACATGCATTAGATCTCTTCATTTTAGATAAGCGCTGGATCTTACACTAACCTACTTGACC
This sequence comes from Picea sitchensis, assembly GCA_010110895.2. Lineage (NCBI taxonomy): Eukaryota > Viridiplantae > Streptophyta > Pinopsida > Pinales > Pinaceae > Picea > Picea sitchensis. Next base: position 183,785 of record SNQJ01S0043317.1, read on the forward strand.
AACATTTAGGGTGATTGATTGGGTAGCTTAGCAAGTTGGTATTCATGGGTTTTGAAGGCCACCAAAGGGGGTTTGAAGAACCATCGTCATCCCCTCATATTATCACTCTTTCATCTTAAAACCCACTCATCTATCCCATTCCCTTAGTCTAGCTAGTTGGGAGGACCATCGAGGTACATCTTGTCTTGTGGGAAGAAGGGGCTAAAGGCCGGAAATTGCTTGGTAGTAAGATAAAAGCCATAGGAAGAATAAAACCTAGAGATGCTTAATGAGGATCTCAGAAGGTAATAAAGCCTCTCATAAAGAAGCTGAGGGACCACAAAAGAAATAATAAATAATAAATGAAGACCCTAACTTGAGGGGATGGGAGGTCTCATCTGGCCGGGCCAGTATGTTCATAGGTATTTAAGCGGTATGACATTGCCACCATCACGGTTGCAAGCCCGAGGCATTGACCTTTAGTTTGCATGTGTAAAGGAAGGGTCTCATCCGCGAGCCAACCCTCTCATTACTGCGAAGATACTAGTGGGTAGCAATGAAACTCACGGCCACCAAGCCAAAGGCGGCAGTGTCCCCTTCATCAAGGCTTACAGTAAAAATGCAAATAAAGAAAGATAAGGCAATAAGGGGTTTGGAAAAATTGCATCATAGGCTGAGGTACAGCTCGCCTCCCTACAAAGGCACCCACAGGGCAACACCAACCCACAGGTTTGACTATGACTAGACATCCTAAACCACATCGATCACTATACATGGTTTGAATAACCCTGGGAAACTCTCCATCTCGTGGTGGTAAGCCCAATAGGTTGCCCTTTGGTTGCTTTGATTTTGTATAGTAGGCTTGTGTAGGGTCTTTTGTAGGCTATTAGAAGACTTGTTAGAGATGTATGCATATATTAAATAAAATTTAATGATGAAATATGATTTACATTGCCATGATGTTTTTGGACTAATAGGCCCACACGGAGGCGTGGCACGATACTTGAGGACCATGCCGTGGGCCGGTGTTGCCGGAGGATGATTGCACATGGGGAGATGACGGTTAGGACCTCCATGGGGCTGAAGAGCCCATCGGATGGACGTTGAGATGAAGGCGGGGCGGTTGTGTGATGACCCGCACGTATTAGGGGAAGAATGATGTTTTCATCCCGGGGCGCTTTGGCATGGAATTTAGCCCATGGGGATCGATACTTGAGTTGGGCGTTGACCAGTTGATCGGGGGCGCCACCGAGGCGGGATGGGCCGATGTCTAGGCATTTGGCAGCATTTATGCTTGATTGGCACGTGTGACTGGTTGTTGGAGCCCTAGGATGGGCAGCGTCTTGCTCATTTGATGGTTATTGAGCCCTAAAAGGGCCAGCGTCTCCCTTTAGGGGCTTGGCCTTATTTCACGCTCATTTTTGGCATTTAGCATTTTAAAGTAACAAATGATTAAAAGCAGGCTATTGGCAGCCATTATTTTGTTGACCTATTTTTTAATTTTAGGTCAAAGTATTGTATAAATAGAGGATGTTTTTCCCTCTTTTTGGATGATAACATAACTTGCTCTCTTTGTGAGAGATCACTCTTTAGCTTTTGTCTTGGATTTTTTCTCTCTTGGAAGTGTGGGCATGTAACCTCTTGGAGGAGTTATTTCTTGGTGAAATTAATGGTGCTATATGCTATTGGAAGGGTTCTGACTAGGGTTGGTTGGTTTTCTTCATCATCTTTGTAAAGTGTTTTTTCTTCAAAGCTTCTTGATTGAATAGTTGTGGTTTAACATTTTACATTCATTGTTATCTTGTTGTATTAACTTTGATCCTTGAAACCCTAGGAGCCTACACACAAGTAGGTTGGGGGCTTCATGTCCCCATAGCATAAGCTTTTAACCATTGGATTTGAAGGTTTAGCCTAGCCTTAGCCACACTAACCCTCTCTTGTCTTGGCTAGTTTTGAGTTTAAGTTGAAGAAGAAGTGATCCTAGGCCTAATTACACCTAGGGTTTTTACTTCTAGGGTTTTATGAGAAGCCTTGTATTGAGCAACACTTTTCAGCCCTAGATTTATCCTTATAAGCTAGCCCGTTTTGCCAAGAAAGTCCCTGGAAAGGTGGAAACACTGGAGCCCACAGCTTTAGCTACGCCAGGTAAACACTCTTTAGGGTTAGGGTTAGTGGCCTTGCTTTAGCAACACCATTAAACCAAGCCTCTTATATTTGAACTCCTTCTAAACCATTAGTCACTTTTCCTTTTGACTCCATTAACCCAAGGCACTAGTCTATGATTGATCTTGAAGCTTGTTATGCCTTAAACCTTTTTTAAACTACTTTCAAAATCTGCAAACCCACTAACCTACCTACTAACCCTAGTACAGTTTTGGACTAACTTTAAGTAGACAACATGTGGCCTAAATTGAACTTTGCTTGGATAGAAGGTTGCGACCTTGTCTCTTCTTTATAGCCATGGATGTTCTCCTTCTTAATTTGGTTGAACTGATAAAGCGTCCATCTAGGCTAGCTAACTTTATATAAACAACAAAAATCATTTAGCAGTGACATCATACTTGTATAAACCACTTGCTTAGACCTTAGCGTTTTGACTTTATCACTTTCCTTTGATTGGTTTTGGAGTCATTTGGTTGCATTTGTGAGGTTATTTGATAAGACGTTGACTCCTCTCCTTTCAAATTGACTTGTTGTTAAGGTTGACATCATAGTAACTGCAGAAAAAGTTGTATAGATAACGTCACATGCTTTTACCTCTTGTTTTTCATATAACGTTGTGACCTTTCATCATTTGATTTGATAGATCTCGAGGCATTGATTATATCTATAAGCTAAGTTAATGGCGTTGCACTCATTGTCTTTCAAAAGTGTCTCATTGGTTAAAGATGACGTCACATCATTGCAGCAAAATTATATAGTGACGCAGAGATTATGTGTATATGAGCTGAATTATTTAATGCATTATTGATATGATACATGGTCTTATATGGAACTTTGAATGCCTATTATCTTCTATGCCTTGTTGAAGAAGTGTTTTTAAGTCATTAATCTTTGCCTAGCAATCATTGGCTTCGTCAACAATTGCATTTATCATTTGCTCATATATATTTATTGAAGATAGTCGGATGCTTATGGAAATTACTAACCCGCTGCAAGCACATACTCTAGTTGTATTTGTTTTGTCTAGCAAACAGGTGCATTCTTCAGCGGATTTCTCTTCTTGGCCTTATCTCTTTTGGGAAACAATCTGTGAAAGGGGTTTTCCTTGACTTGACCTTTACCTTTAGCCCTTCATTAAGCCCGGATTGCCTTAGGGGCGTCTCCTTGGACTTGCCCTCCTAAATAGAAAGAGCCCCATCGAGGTGGCGATTAGGTGGGGAAGCTCTGATACGTAGGTTTCAAGCCGGTCAAGCCCTTGGACCTTTCCACCACAAGCCGTGCGATAACCAGTCTGAATTGTTGATTATGGAATTAGATTTCAGATCTTTGGAATACTCAACTCGAATCTCATCCAACCAGTCTGGAATGACTACTTTTGTTGCATATGCGCCGCTTCCACCACTCTTCTTTTCATTGACGTACATCCCAACAATTCACGATTATCTTTTCTTTTTTGTGTATTATTTACGATATCAAAGGTGTAAAGTTTCTCCATCCACTTTTGTTGTTATGTGGACAATTTTTTGTTTTGTTTGGTAAGTGTGGAGACTATTGTGATCATTATGTATTGAAAATTTGCTTCCTAAGAGATATTGCCATTTCCCAGCAATAATATGTTAATCCAAGGAATCCCCCTAGTTTTGATATGTTCTTTGGTTTGATCCATTCTTTGATTGCCTTGATTTTTCAAGGTCCGCGGAGATCCTTCTAGAGATATGACATGACCAAGGTATTCTACTTACTTCTTTATCAAAAGGAAACATTTTTGGTAGTTTGGCATAAAGAGGCTGATTTTCTCACAAGAGAAAGTACTTGTTCTAAATGCTTCATATGCCAAACTTCCTTAAGTAAATAAGAATATCATCAAAGAGAACTTCAATCTGAACTTCCTTAAGTGGGGTGAAAGCGATTCATAGTTGTTTGGAAGGTGGCTGGTGTATTAGTTAGACCAAATGACACGACTTTAAAATCCTTGATGAACCGTGTGTTTGAAAAGCAATTTTGTACATCTTCTAATCTTACTCTAATTTGGTAGTACCTTGATCTTAAATCCAAATTTGAGAAGTATTTAGCTCCATGGAGTTAGTCTAGTAACTCATCTATGAAGGATATAGGAAATTTATTTTTTTATAGTTATTTTATTTTGTGGAGTTTAAGCTATTATTGAGTTTCTTTACATTACATTAGATAAAACATAGTTACCAACTTAGCAAGAACTCTACAAAGTTCTTGATTTTTAAGGATTTTACCTTGTTTTTAAAATAGTCTTCTAGGTAGCACCCCTCCACAGGTGTTTTGATATTTTCACAGAATTTTGATATATAAGGTTTCCACTTTGCTTTTTTTAAATTACCGTTTTTTCATTTATTTTTTAAATTGATTCCAATTTTATTTATTTATATTTTTTCTTAATGTTGTTTTTTTCATGACTTTAAAATCACAATGAACTTCGTGTGTTTGGAAAGCAATTTTTTGTACATCTTCTAATCTTACTCTAATTTGGTAGTACCTTGATCTTAAATCCAATTTTGAGAAGTATTTAGTTCCATGGAGTTCGTCTAGTAACTCATCTATGAAGGATATAGGAAATTTATTTTTTATAGTTATTTTATTTTGGTAAGGTTTAAGCTATTATTGAGTTTCTTTACATTACATTAGATAAAACATAGTTACCAACTTAACGAGAACTCTACTGAGTTCTAGTTTTTTGGAAGTTTTTTACCTTGTTTTTAAAAATAGTGCTACCGGTAGCACCCCCTCCATTTTTAGGTGGTTTTTTGATATTTTAAATTTTCTGATATATAAGGTTTCCACTTTGCTTTTTTAAATGCTCGTTTTTTCATTTATTTTTAAATTGTTCAATTTTTATTTATTTTATATTTTTTTTCTTAATGTTGTTTTTTCATCTATTTTCAAACTTTTCTATTTTATTTTTATTTTTATTCAATTGTGTTTTTAATCATATTTCTATGCCTCATCCAATGTTAAAATTATGTTTTTGAAATTAAGATTTTTCATATAATTATTTGTCCTTAATTAAGTTATTGTTCCATACATTTTAAATATAGTGGAAAATATCATTTTTAACACATTTTTTTTACCTTCCTTCAATAAATAGAAAATAAGTGTTGTTAAATAACAATATTTTTAAATATTTAGCAAAAAAATATAATTAATTCTTTTGGATCAATTAAAAATCAAAATAAATAAGAAAACAAACAGAATTGAAATTTAAAAAACAAAAACATTTTAAAAACAAATTTATATGAGAAAAAACAATTGAAGAAAAACCTAAAAATCTAAAGAAAAACCATAAAAATATATATATATATATATATATATAAGTAAGAATAATCTCAAAAATTAAAAAAAGGTAAAAAATATTTATAACCCAAAAACAACCTTTAAAAAGTTGAAAAAAATCTCAAAAATTAAAAAACACATAAAAAAAACCCAAATTAAGAAACTTAAAATAAACATTTTAATACAAAATAAAAATTAAAATTTATATAAAAACCTTAAAACTACAATTTTTTTTTTTTAAATTTATATAAAAACCTTAAAAAAATTTAAATTTATGAAAAAAAAATTCATAAAAATCTAAGAAAAAACATAAACCTATGTTATAATATAACATTGTTATATTATAACATGTTATAATAAAACAATGTTATATTATAACCAATGTTATATTAGAACATGTTATAAACCTAAACCTATGTTAAAAAACATAAACCTATTATAACATGTTAAAAAAAACATAAACTTATGTTATAATATAACATTGTTATATTATAATATGTTATAATAGAGCTATTATAATAGAACAATTATAATAGAACAATGTTATATTATAACATTGTTATAATATTAATGCGACTTGGGCCACGTCTAGGCCCGTGGGGGGTTGGGATGATGCTCGACATCGCCCCAGCCCCAGCCCCCCGCGGGCCGGGCCTGGCTTGGCCTAGGCCCCTTCGGCATCCACAGAACCTGGGCCAGGCCCACGAAGGGGCTAAGACGATGCCAAGCATTACCCCAACCACCCGCATGTCTGATCAAGGTCCCATTCATATTATAACCTAGTTATGTTATAATATATTATAACATAACAATGTTATATTATAACATTGTTATATTATTAATATATTATAAAAAAATAAACATTTTAATACAAAATTTAAATAAAAATTAATAAAAATAAGTTGAAAAACCTTAAAACTACAACCAAAAAATTTAAATTTATATCAAAAACCTTAAAATAAAATTAAATTTATACAATTTTTTTTCATAAAAATCTAAGAAAAAACATAAACCTACGTTATAATAGAACATTGTTATAATAGAACATTGTTATAATAGAACAATGTTATATTATAACATGTTATAAACCTAAACCTATGTTAAAAAACACAAACCTATATTATAACATGTTAAAAAAAACATTAACCTATGTTATAATATAACATTGTTATATTATAATATTAATGAGACTTCAGCCAGGTCCACGGGGGGCTGGGGCAATGCTCGGCATCGCCTTAGCCCTCCGCGGGCCTAGCCTAGATCTCTTGGGCATCCACAGGATCTAGGCTAGGCCTGGCCTGCGAAGGGGCTAAGGTGATGTCGAGCATTGCCCCAACCCCCGCGGACCTAGGTCCCATTCATATTATAACATAGTGATGTTATAATATAACTATGTTATATTATAACATAACAATGTTATAATATATTATAACAATGTTATATTATAACAATATAATAATATAACATGTTATATTATAACATTGTTACATTATTTTTTTTTTTTAAATAAAAAAGGTTGGTACCTGCTATATTAGATTAACAAAAACTTTGACAAAATATACAGTGGCATGGGTCTAAGTCACCAAAAATGCTGTCGATTACCAGAAACCAACATAAGTGGAGAGCAAATAACAGTTATATGATAAAAAATTAAGGAAAGTAGCATCTGTCCTGCTCGGAGGAAACCAGGACAGATGTCTATGGTCCAGATGAACATAAAACAGTAACACAATAAGACTAAGAACCAGGAAAGCATAAAAACCTAGGCACCCGGTGACCTGTCGCCTTCGCCAGTCTGCCACGTGGACCCCGCCGGGATGGTAAAAGCCTGCGCACACAGGGGGCACTTCCGCTGAGCTGGAACACTGAAATATGCGTTGAGGAGCAAGTCCAGGCGCTGGCCCATGAGGAGGGCCTTATGCTCCAGGTCTGACATGTGGCTTCGGAGCTCGAACACCAGAGCCAGGTGCTCTGCACGGAGGAGAGAGCCATGTAGACCGCCACCCACGCCACCGAGGGGAGCATTCCTCAATTCCACTGCCTCACCAATGCTAGCCGCGAACTCCCTCTACTCCGCATCATCCTCTGCAACCTTCCTCGCCGAGCGTTTGTTATCCACAATCTTCTTTGCACCAGTTGCCTGTGCGTTGTGGCTGGTAGGACTGTTGTCGCCCGACCAGGGAATTTCTTCAACAATGTAGCCGGGGAAATCGTCTTCCCTAGCCAAATTGACTCTGGTTCCCTCCCGGTTGGTCGTCGCTGTGGCGCGGGGCTCCTTTTCAATTGACAGATCCTCCATGAACGGGTCCTCCTCCACGAAGAAGGTGGAAAACGCAGCCTCAGTCTCAGCCTCTTGCCTGTCACTCAACTTAATAGCCGTGGCTTCTCTACTACAGCCAACACCCGACTCTGCAATAGTGGCGAGCAACGCCAATTTCTCAACCCGAGCCTTCTTCCGAAGAATGGAGGTCGCTAATGCCAGAGCGCGTTCCAATTGCTCCTTCCGTCGCCGCTGCGCCTTGTGGGCATTCCAGGTTGAGCCACGGCGAGGCCTGCCTCACTTTCTAGCCATAGTATCCGGGGGATGAATGCAAGTACCAAGTGGTTGCAGTGATAAGCTAAAATGACAGGACAAGAGTGGTTGCAGGTGCAAAACGCGAGCAAACCGACTCTGTCTCGGCACACACAAAGACAAACTGCCCAGGAAATCCTTACCAGAATGCAAAGGAAAGGTAGTGAGCCAGGACCAGAGGAGTGCAGGACTGCACCAGAGCGTCCAAGCGAAGAGCAGAGCCGAAGCAGGAGCAGTCCCGCTCTGTCCGGGCTCATAAGAAAACACATAACCAGAAACCGAAGTCACATGTCTGCCCTTATCCCCTTTCATTCTGAGTCGCAGTAGGCGTAAATGGTCGCGCGAGGGAGGAGTCTCTCCGTCTGATAGCTGCTGCTATGGCCGTCCACCATCGTAAATGCGGATGTGTGGGTGGCGGCCATCGACATTTAAGCCCGGGCTTAGTGCTAAACCTGGTGTCACTACAATGCCGTGTGTCACCCCATCCGGGGCAACATTGTTACATTATTAATATATTATAAAAAAACATTTAAATAAATTTGTAGCTTAGGTAATTTTAATGTTTTTGTTATTTTTTTATTATTTATTTTAGATGTTTTTTTTTTTTTAAATTTTATTGAATTTTGATTATTTTTTCTATTTTTATTTTATTTTATTTTATTTTTTATTTCTTTGAAAGTTTGAAAGTTTGAAGGGATTTTTGACTCTTTTTTTTTAACAAAAAAAAACGTATTTTTGTTTTTTAAATTATTGTTTTTCGGGGAAATTTTATTTATTTTTCATTTCTTTCTAGTTTTTCTTAGTTTTTCACAATTTTGTTAGGTCATAAAATTTCTTAGCTCATATGTTTTGAATATGGTCAATACAACAATATTTTTAAGAAATTATTTATGTTTCATTCAATGTAGCTTGTATTTACTGTTTTATTATTAAGAGTAAAAAATTATTAAAAAGTGACGTCGAATTTTTAAAGTATATTGTGATATTTTCGTGGCATTATGTATTACCTTGTGCTTTGCGTGATAATAACATTTAAAAAGTAAACATTTATGGGTTTTTTTTATGATTTTGTTTACAATAATGATGAGTTCTTTTACCACATTATAAAAATGTGTCATTTTCATACCCCAATTTTAGAATGGGTGCTACCGGTAGCTATACTTTTCAATTTGATGGTTGATTTTGAGGTTTTGGTTTTAATGGTACCAAGTGATAAAAATATAATTTAAAATGATCTCAAAATTTAACGTTTTGAAAAGAAAATAAAAATAAAAAACATCTTATTTGTTTTTAGGTGTTGATTTTAAGGTTTTTCTGAGTTACTGTCTAAGTTTTGAAGCCCATGTTTGAAAAATGTTGTAATTTTGACCTCGTTTTAAAAAATGGTGCTACTGGTAGCACCACTTTTTGATTTGGGGGTTGATTTTGATGTTTTTTATGCAAAAATATGGGTTTTTTGGGCCAGAGTTCTCATTTTGAGGTCACAATTCTCATTAAGTTGGTAACTATGTTATAACCATAGCTTAGATAAGATCACTGAGAAATACACAATCACAAGAGACACAACATTTATCCCGGGAAACCCTCACGGGGGAGAAAACCCAACAAAAACTTCCTTAATATAGATAGCCAATACAATGCCAAGAGATAACTCAAACAAATACATAAAGTCCTCTCCCAAGAATGCGCCTCTCTCTCTCTCTTTTCTTTCTTCTCCAACTGCAGCTCCGAACTTGTGTTTTGATGAACAAGTGTGTGTCCAAATGAGGTGTTAGCCTATTTATTTATACAATATGGCAGGTGACTTTTCACTGGCAGGGCCGACTTTTCAATCTGGGTGGTTATAATCACTTTAATATATTCTAGGTGGTTATAACCACTTTAATATATTTTGGGGCCGACTTTTCATTTAGCCCATTACAATTAGGGTTTGACCAATCCTCAAAAGAGGATTTGGTCATTTATAATACCCGACATGATCAATCCACAAAAGGGGATTGATCTAATGAATAATACATCAATAATTAGAATACTCTTTGCAGTTACAATAATTCAACACTCCCCCTTAACAAGAAGGGTATTCTACAACAACATTAGGCGAGAGAGAGGGCAACATCATCAACAACATCTTGGAACACTAACTAACGTATATATAAATCATCATAAGTTTTTCTTATCATCATTGTTCACAACATGGAGATGGAGTAACATCATCATCTTTTTTAAAGTAACATCATCATCTGCTTTAGCATGAGGCTAAAGTAACATCACCATTATTATCATCTTCAACAATAAGCTGAAGTGGCATCATCATCAACTACATCAACATGGATTAATATAACACTAATACATCATCATAATCAGTAACAACACAAGGATGATACAATATCAACAACAACAATATTACAACACAAACGCTGGAGCATCATCAACATCAACACTAGGCTGAGTCTTCAGCATGAAGCCGACAACACATCATGAGGCTGRCAACACATCATCACAACATGAGGCTAACATCACAACACGAGGTTGGCAACACATCATCACARCACGAGGCTGGCAACACAACACAAGGCTGGAAACACATCATCACAACACGAGGCCGACACATCATTACATCAATTAAGCTRGCACACCACACAACAATTAAGTTGGAATCACAACACAACAATTAAGCTGGAAACACCACACAACAATTAAGTTGGAATCACAACACATCAATTAAGCTGGCAACACCACACAACAATTAAGCTCGAATCACACCACATCAATTAAGTTGGCAACAACAATTAAGCTGGAATCTCAACACAACMATTAAGCTGGAAGCACAACACTAGGYTGACATCTCGACACAACAATTAAGCTGGAAGCACAACACTGGGCTGGCATCTCAACACAACAATTAAGCTGGAAGCACAACACTGGGMTGGCATCTCAACATAACAATTAAGCTGGAAGCACAACACTGRGTTGGCATCTCGACACAACAATACTCCCCCTATCGAGGGAGGTCCTTTTAGACTATACCAAGCTTATTTTGAAAGTGCTCAAACTTTACATGAGATAGAGGCTTGGTCAACACATCGACAACCTGTTCATCCGTGCTAACATATTGGAGCTTTATGGCTCTTCTCTGCACCATGTCAGAGATGTAATGACATTGGATCTCTATGTGTTTTGACTTGTCATGGAACACGAGGTTCTCTGTCATCTTTATACAGCTCTGGCTATCACATAGGATCATGGTTGCCTCCATCTCTAGGTCGAATAGACCGGTCAACAATTTACGAAGCCATATGGCTTCACAACTGGTAGAACACACAACAATGTATTCTGCTTCCGTTGTACTGAGAGAAATGCTTGATTGCTTCCTACTCTGCCATGAGATCATGGTTGATCCCAAACTGAAACAACATACTGAAGTGCTTTTCCTGTCAGAGACACTTCCCGCCCAATCTAAATCAGTGTACCCACTCAGTCTAAAGTCATGATCTCCATTATAACTGAGACCACAATCTAATGTACCCTTAAGGTACCTCATCACATGTTTTACAACAACTAGGTGAACATGTCTGGGTTCTACCAGAAACTGACTCAAAGTGTTTACGGAAAAACAAATATCTGGTCTGGTGTTCGTCAGATACATCGACGATCCAATGATCTGTCTATACAACGTGGCATCAATCAATTCTGACGAAGTGTCGACTAGAAGCTTTAGCTTCATTTCCATGGGTGTATTCACGGACTTGCACTCCAACATATCAAATCTCTTCAGGATTTCTACTGCATACTTTCCTTGGTTAAGGAAGATTCTCTCTGGGCTCTGTCATACCTCAAGACCTAAGAAATAATGCATTAGGCCAAGGTCTTTCATCTCAAATTATGCAGTGAGATTTTTCTTACATTCGGTGATGAGCTTTTCTTCTCCAGTTAAGAATAAGTTATCCACATATAACAACAATATCACCAACTTATCATTCATAACCTTGAAGTAGAGGTTAGAGTCAGCGTTACTCTTGGTAAAGCCCAAGCTTGTCAGGAACCTGTCAATTATGCCATATCAACCTCTAGGAGCTTGCTTGAACATGTACAGATCCTTCTTCAACTGGCAAACATGAGTCTTTCTATCTTCAATCTTCAAATCATTTTTTCTCATTATATTGTGCCAATCTGGTATACTTGCTCAGTTGCAACTCAATCTGCACAATCATGTGCTAGCTCTATGTGCTTTCTGCAGAGCACTATCTGTCTCACTGTTTGCGAGTATATCCTCTACTATCTCTGTAATTGTTCCTTCTGGAACTGGAACTATGCCCCTGCACCTGCTCTAAAGTTGAGAATGATTGCTCCATTCTCACTATGATTGCTGAAGTATGGGAGTAACTCCTATACTCCATCATGGCAACAATTTCATCTGAAATTGAGAGTGGCTCAATAACTGATACTGAAGATAGCTCTTTTTCTTTCATGGAGGTAACTCTATCTTTCATTGTAGTCATGTCTCCATGACCCAACTAATGTATTGCACCAGCTGCCACTCAATTTTAAATATGAGGATTTCTCCCCCTGCATCTCATACTATATGTGAATCATGGTTGTTCTGGTTGTCTTCATAAATACTGGAACTATTTCTTCAATAAGTGTCTCGTCATAGTCTTCTCCCTTTTGCTGGGAGAATCCTCTGGAAATACATCAGGCTTTGTACATCTGCAACATGTTTGATCTGTATAGATCAATATTGGAAGTCAATACTGACTTCTCTTCTCATGGAAGAATCCATATCCTAGTCTTTTTCACTGGCTTCCTTCTTTGTCACTGAAACAAGAGAATCTTCCCAGGAGATTTCATATCTCCTAGAAGTTTCTAAAGCTACGATTTAGTCTTCTCACGACATCTGTCTCCCAGTCATGAAAGTTGACTCTTCATCTGATACTTTTTGAGATAAGGTTTACTCTTGATTTCTTCTAAGTCTACAAGGAATTCATCATCTCTTACAGGGTATACTTGGTGTTGAATACCAAGTCTAAATAAGCAAGACTGAGTTAGGCTTCCAACAAGTCCTGCTCCCTGTCAAGGTGGTTTCATTAACCTTTGAACAAGTCCACTGTGAGTCTTGATCTAATGTTTGTTCATCTTTGGAGCCTTCAACTCCTTGCAATCATTCTTCATATGAGATACTTTGAATCTCAAGAGATAGCTTCTTCTTCATCTTCTTTGGTACATGAGTGTATATGATCATGTACATAGTCTTCTTCACATCTCATATAATATGCTTCCTTTAACAACCTTCACTATAGCTTGCTCAGGGTTATCACCTGTGACCTGAAACAAGGTCAACAAAACAATAACAGTACCCTTTTTATAATAGTAAATAAAACAATAGCACGAATAATCATCACAATATCTCCTTTAGAGATATCACTTGTGGCCTGTCTGAAGCAAAGATCAAAAGTAAGAGATACAATACGAAATGAGGTCAACACTCTTATAGTGTTGTGATCAAACATTCCGCCATGGCAACCTGGTACTAACACAAGAGGTTTCTCCTAGAGGAGATGTTAGTTGTATCAGGCAAATGATTACATTAATCATTTATCTCAATATGCTGCCAAGTATAATACTTTTCAAGGATTGCTATCTCGACTATAGTGTTTACTTGTAAAGGGGTAGTCATCAACTTGTTAAGTGCAACTTTGAATCTTATTAACTTAATTAATCAAACCTGGAACTTGGAGCCTTGTCCTTAAGAATGAGTGTGCTTCTTTTCTTCCAAGTCTCCTTCACTCAAGGTGATGAGTGCTTTCTTCAACCTGTCTTCTGTACTAAGACAATATGCTATCTTGACAGAAGGTTGGGTTAGAGGATAAACTCTATGATCTCAACTTTTAATTCGTCTAATACCTTGACTTAGATTTTGACCAAAGGTTGGTATGATGGTCATAACTACAACATGCAACACTGATCAAAATAATGTCATAACAAATAGATGCATATCAAAATAATCACACCTAGGTTGCATTATTCTTCTGAATGTGTTGGATATTGAGTTCCTTTTGGATCTATGGCAAGAGATCCCTTCTCTTGCAAATACCCTTTAAAGCTTAACCGTTTAAACATGTGTGAGTACATACCTTTGACGACATTTGCAGGTAGTGGCACCATCTGGTAGCAGCGATAATGATCACCAACTCTTAAAAAATTCAAGGGTGACTGCAACTGGTACTACGGATGACACTCTAACTAATACTGCAATTGGTTCTAAGACTGCAACTGCAACTGCAACTTAGGGTTTTATGAGGAAACCCTAATTTTTCAAACTTCAAATTTTGAAATTCTGATCCAAGGGATAGATGCGTTGAGCTGAGGCAACTAAGCTGGTGCAGTTAGATTTATGAAAATCCAAGTTTTATCCCCTCAAACTTGATCAACGGATTTCTGGATTGGTGCTTCTGGTTTTTTGATACTTCTAGTTCTTTGGTACTTCTAGTACTCTGGTTTTCTGGTACTTTGTGAAAACTAGGGTTTCACTTTTCAGGAGATCTAGCCACTGAAAAGTTGCGCCGAGGATGCCAAAGTGATCCTTGAGTAAGGGCACACTTTTCTAGATGGTTTTGGGGTTGAAATACTTCTCCAACAAAAAGCCCTAATTTGCATGTACGACTACAATGACGTTTTTCACTTTCTCTTGTGAAAGATGCTTTCTTCAATTTAGCTCTGATACCATGTTAAGGTTTACGATATTATTGAGTTTCTTTACATTACATTAGATAACCATAGCTTAGATAGGATCACTGAGAAATACACAATCACAAGAGACACGACATTTATCCTGGGAAACCCTCATGGGGGAGAAAACCCAACAAAAACTTCCCTAATATAGATAGCGAATACAATGTCAAGAGATAACTCAAAAAAATACATAAATTCCTCTCCCAAGAATGCGCCTCTCTCTCTTCTTTCTTCTCCAACTGCAGCTTCGAACTTGTGCTCTGATGAACAAGTGAGTGTGTGTCCAAATGAGGCGCTAGCTTCTTTATTTATACAATATGGTAGGTGACTTTTCACTGGCATGGCCGACTTTTCAATTTGGGTGGTTATAACCACTTTAATTATTATGGGGCCGACTTTTTATTTAGCCCATTACAATTAGGGTTTGACCAATCCGCAAAAGGGGATTTGGTCATATATAATACCCGACATGATCAATCCACAAAAGGGGATTGATCTAATGAATAATACATCAATAATAATTAGAATACTCTTTGCAGTTACAATATTTCAACATATTTAACCCTTGATATTCTATACATAGTCTAAAAGATCCATCCTTTTTTCGAACCAATACTACTGGGGCTGCATATGGGCTCTTGCTTGTCGTAATAACCCCACATTTCAATAGGTCTTGAATTAGCCTTTCTATTTCCGTCTTATGGTAGTGAGGATATCGATAAGGTCTAATATTAACCGGTGTTGAATTTGGCTTCACCTCGATTATATGTTCTATGTTTCTATTAGGTGGCAGCTTCATAGGTAAGTCTTGGAATACCTTGTCGTATTTTTGGATTAATGTTTGAATCTTTGGATGTTGCAACTTGACTATTTCTGTTGTTAATAACCGCATCTGATGACAGTGTGCCACATAAGATGGTGCTCCTTTTTGAATTAGTTTCTCCATTTGTTGTGAGGATATAATTTGGGTGGGAGGCGACTTTAATCCATATAATTTGTATTGTCTTCCTTCCCATTTGAATTTTATAAATTGTTTTTGGTGATTTTGCAGAATAGGTCCCTAGAATTTGTAACCATTAAATTCTCAAGATGACGTCTACTCCTCCCAAGGGTATGGTGTAGAATACATATTCTAATTCGTAATATGCTACTTGAAGCTTGATCTTGTGACATTTTCCTACGCTATCAATTTTTTTTTCCATCTGCTAGCATTACTCTTATATCCGCGGCCGGATATACAAATAGATTTAGATTCTTTGCAACATTTACATCTATGAAATTATGGGTGCTCCCTGTATCGACTAGAATGGTGACATTTTGTTTTTTTATGTGCCCTTTTAGTTTTAACGTTTGCGGTTGTGCTATTCCTGTTATTGCAACCAAGGATATCTTGGGCATGGCCTCATCGGTTTCTGTATTGGGGGCCTCACCTTCCTCTTCAGTTTCTTTATCTGAATGACTGTCAGATGTGCTTGATTCTTTTTTTGCTTTACAAGAATATAACTTTTTATTGTTGCATTTGTGCCCAAACGACCATTTGTCTCCACAATATCGACATTTTCTTTCCCATTTTTTATTTGAGTCTCGATGAGTGTCTTGACCTTTCCTCAAATGAGGTGGTAAATATTTGTTAGGTTTGTCTATATTGTATTTCTTCGTTCTATCGTCTGGATATTTACTTAACCTTTCTGGACTTGTGAATGCTGGTTTATTGAATATGTTTTTTTGTTCTATTAGCCTTGTTGCGTGTCTTGCATCCTTAATTGTTTTAGGATTCCATAGTTTAATTTCACTACGAATGTAATATTTTAGGCCACATATGTACATTTTGATGAGCTACTCATCCGTGAATCCGCATTGCCTTGTTGCTAGAACCTCCCATTCGTGTGTATACTCGTTTAAGTTTCCCTTCTGTTTGAGATGTACGAACTTGTTACATAGGTCGTCATCCTCTTCATCATGAAATCTTTTACGTATGGTTGTTGTAAAATTATTCCATTGGAAGGAGCGTGCATTGCATTTCTTGGACCACCAAAGGTACCAATCATAAGATTCTCCTTCTAGACTGTTGGAGGCTGCCATTACCTTCTCTCATTCACCTAACAGGGGGTTTGATTAAAAAATTCCATCCATTTTGTTTATCCAAACGACAACTCCTCTATGGTCCTTTCCATCATACTTTGGTAACTTCTTTTTAAATTTCTGGTAATCTCTATC
>SNQJ01S0043317.1:203878-235084 GCA_010110895.2 Picea sitchensis
TTTGATGAACGAGTACATGGCAAGTGATCCCGTGGTCCGGAGACTTCGTACTACGAAGGATTTTGGCCAAGGGTTTTCAAGGTGTGAAAACTGTCGAAGTCATGAACACCGAAGTAAATCTTGACCATTCGTCGAAGAGGACACATGGTGCCATGTTTGAGAGTCCGGAGACTTGGCTCTTTGGGGGATTCGCGTCGAGAGGAGTTGGTAAGTTCCGAAGCCCGAAGCCACGAAGTAACGAGAACTGTAGATCTATGGATCTACGTGGAATGTTACGGACTGTTAGATTGAAGGATTGAACAATTATCAGTCTATGATGATGTGGCTTGATAATGTCATTCGTTGTGATGAGGACCCGCATTACGCGTGCCACGTGTCACCCAGTTTTGGATGATTCACATACCCATTATGCCTATTAGAGCATGATACGTGTCACCCCCTATCGAGGTCACGTGTCACCCTTTGACCCTCATCACGTGTCAACTTTTGGTTCGTGCTTGCCTAACATATGTAGTTGGTGATGTATTTGGGACCCCGAGAGTTTGGTTAACTTCGGGAGTTCGGGGGTTTTGGGGTGTGTTATAACTTAGGAACGATCAACATAAAACGTCGAACACCGAAGGGCCAAGGCCACATGGAAAAATTTCAGGAGTTCGAGAGTTTGGGCATAGTATGGTAAATAGGAATGCTCAACGGAGAGCGCCGACCACCGAACGCCGATCGTCGAATGGCTAAGGCCACGTGGCAAGACCTCGAGACTTCGGGGATTAGGAAAAATGTACGTTCAACGTCGAGTATCGAAGCCCCCTATTTAACCGTAGATCTTGACAAAGGATGTGAACCATCAATCCCCTCTGCTATTCGACGATAAGAGGATTTGAAAACACTTTTGGAACTCCTGAAGTCCATGAACTTCTGAAGTGCCGAAACCTTTACTAACGTAGGCTCTTAGCTCCCGGTTTTCAACCCGAGGTCACGAGGAATACCCCGCTAGCTGGTTCAAGCGCACAGTGAGAGATGTAAGTTTCGGGGGAGCTGATTAAGAGGGTTTTACTTAAGTAAGGGATCGAAAATGAACTAGGGAAAGCGAAAATTTGATGCCCCATCCCTAGAGAGGGTATTTAGGGGTTGGGTGTGTTACAATTCACCTATATAGATGAAATGAGTCTAGGTAGGTAGATGTCTACTTTGGTCATTTTATTGAGTCCCATACGTTGTGAGATGAGGAGAAGGTGTATGCTTCTTTTTCTCTTGATATATCCCCATGTGCCCATGGATCTACATCGGATATGGGGATTGGGGTGCAAGCACATGGCTACAGAGGATGAACACATGGACTAGCTCACAAGGTATGGGAGATGACAACACATCCACCTCTATTGAAGCCTTGTATTCCATGCATCCAACTTGAGTTTCATTAGGTTCTTCTTTGGATGATGGGGTTGAAAGTTATGGATTGTCTATCAAGTGATTCCTTGTTTCTTGAAGTGGTCTCTTCAAAAGTAAAGTGGTAAAAATTATTACCTTTGGTCTCCTCTCTGCCTAGTTCATGAACTAGGGGAGCTAGGAAAATGAATTCTGTGATTTGCAAATACATTGAGGCTTTCATTTTGGAGGCTCTTTGAACCATTTTCTAGAATGAATAATTGTTTTTGAATCTCAGGGGAGCTTCCTTATTGTGATGAATGCTTGTGTATATTTGGCCCAAATGGGTTGAATGCTAATGTATCTTTGGCCCATTGAAATCACGATTTTAAAATCAATAGTGGTTTGCCAATATGATCGAATCTTTGTAGAAAATGATGATTTAATGACTTGATATCCTTGTTGTTATCACCCCAAAAAATCATGGCCTCCTTGACGAGATTCATAGTGAATGTTGATATATTGAGTGTAGTACTTTTTAGTGCATGTTTTTTATTATATTATTATTTTTAATATGTTGTTAATGACAAAACATGAGTTTTTTTCTTGTAAAAAGATAATGATGTGCACACAATCAATGTTATAAATATTGAATATTCTTTATAGGGTAATAAATTATAATGTATTTAATGATGTGCACACAATCAATGTTATAAATATTGAATATTCTTTATAGGGTAATAAATTATAATGTATTTTAAGAATAAATTTAAATAACTTTTTGTTATTGGATTTAGTTGAAATCATTTTAAAAATGACCATTGAGTCTTTTTAGGAGGATTTGTGTGGGCAATGCTTAATGTTTTTTTCTAAAGTGGTTGTTGTTTGTCTTTTTATGTTATGTTCATGCTCAATATAATGTAGACTTTTTGTAAGCATATATCGATCTAGTGTGTCCTTAACCATTGGAAAACATCAACATGCTTATATTTTTAGAAGATATTAGAGTAGTTCCATCTTCAATATTTCCATTGATTAATAGGAGATTGATGTCAAGATTGAAAAGAGAGGTTGATATTTGATTCTTATTTGCATGATATTTTTATTTGGATTGCTTAGATTGAACTCAGTTTTGAATTCATTCAAGTGGATTCTTTGTATTAAGAGTAAATATCACTCACTATCTCATTGACTCATATGAAAAGGATTGCCTTGAGAACTAAGGAGTATTTACTCGTGGATTTTCATTCTTTATGAGATTAGTAACCATTAACGGGAGCGTTCAACGTTGAATTTATATGGTTATTGGGATGAAGACAATATATCAAAATATTAGTCTTTTCTAGCATCATTTACCATAGGGCACCCATGTCAGTGGATTGTCACCGAGGAGGATCTTCCAAACCTTTCTAATGTCAATGTCTCTAACAATCTACTTGGCACATAGAAACTTGAATGACATTAAATCTTGAAATTCCCTTCTCCCATGTGGTGTAATAAATGCCCATGTTACTTATTTGAAGCCTTTCTTACCATTAAATTTTGTACATGAAAAAGAGCAAATAACATTTGAGAATTCACTATAGGGTGCAATAAATACCAAAGTTACTTGTTTGAAGCCTTTCTTACCATTAAATTTTGTGCATGAAAAAGAGCAAGTAACCTTTGAGAAATCACCATATGTGATAACAAAAAGGGTCAACCTAAACATGCATGGTTTCTAACATCCTCTCCATATATAGATTTGGGCATGAATGATGTACCTTTGAGAAATCACCATATGTGATAACAAAAGGGGTCAACCTAAACATGCATGGTTTCTAACATCCTCTCCATATATAGATTTGGGCATGAATGATGTTGACTTGTTCAACTACTTAGTTACCTTTACTTTTTGTAAAATTTAGTCTCAAAGTTGCACAAAAGAAGCGTAGATGGTAAAGGGTAAGCTTAAAAATTTGGAACTCTATTTGTATTAGATCTCTCTTATTTTTCTAGCTAGTTAGGTGACTTAGGTTGGTTATGTTTGTGGAATGAAGTCTTGACCCTTTGAATACTAAATCTTGATGTGCTATAAAATATGTCAAATCATTCCAACATATTGTCAAAGGATTTTTTTTATTTTTTATACTAAGTGTTCTAACATGTTGGCAAACTATTTCCTTCTTTATTTATTGTGAGGAACAAACTATCCATTAATGCTTTCACTAATGCTCTATAAGGTGATTTTTTCCAACTTTAACTTTGCTAACTTTCAAGTCTTAAATCACCATGCTGTAGAGAGTCAAGGTATAAATTGTCATGATGTAAATAACAAAGATAAGCATATAATCACTAGACAAATATGAATACACTAATAATCCAATTTGAATCCATTAATAGTTTTTTTTTTTTTTTTTTTTTTACTTTGGAATAGAGCTTGGGGAAACCCATCGGGCACTTCCTCTCATTTCGAGGATGGTTCCCGGAGTGAACCGGATTTTGTAGAAAGTCGAGGCTTTTTCGATAGCTTGCTCATTTAAGAGCTCAACATGTCACTTGAGGGAATTGAACCTGAGTGGGGGGAAACACCCCTCAACACACTCGGGATAAACCCAATTGACAAATCCATTAATGGAGTTGCAAACAAATACATGCTAATAGAGTCATTACAATTTTGTTAAAAAAGGCCTGAGTCCCATGCTTGCAAAATTTCAAGAATAAAGTGCTACTCAATTTGATCATAGGCCTTTTCAAAATCAATCTTAAATAAACAATGTATCTTGGCCAATACACTTGACCCATTCCCCACCATAGTATTGTAAAAAATCTATTTCCCGTGGATAAAGGTGGTGGGCTCTCTGAAATGGGGGTGTTGGACTTGTGAAGAGATTTATTTTCAAAGAGATTATCCACAAGGACAAACATGGATTGTGTAGGCATAAATTCAAGCCATAATTGGAGGATATGGATAGAGCTCACGTGATCTATGTAGTGGTAAAAAAATATTGATCAGAGCATCAATAATCCACAATGATGGAAACTATTGGTAAAATAAATGGTGTAACTTTCTTTGTTAATTGATCTAGAAGCCACTGAGAGCTTTATTTGTTTTGATGCATTATCTAGGTGTGGCTTGGTGGCAAGCAACACATTGATTTTGATCTATAGTTGAGATGGGACCTTGAACTTGTCACTTGTGTCACATATATCCTTGTATTCAACCATTAGGGGATCTTATGACCTAATTGTTGGCATGGACTAGTTAGAGTCCTATTGCACCGTACTGGATTGTAAGGCAAGTTGCTCCACTTTTATATTTATTATTTATATCTATTACATTGTCTTCCCATTTAGAAATGCTTTGACGCTGTTATGGTGGATGATATGAGACGATACAAACTTCTAAGTGTCGAGCATAATTTCCAAATTGTAAAAGGATCTGACCATCCTAGTTCGATCCTTTGTGAAATATTACACTCATAAGATTTCCATTGTAAATTGTTATTATGAGACTCAATTCTACCATTGACATCAATATTCTTTGGATGATAAGTTAATTGTTTCTGTTCCGAGCGATGTTAATACTTTGACATGTTAAAGTGCTTGCTCTTGTGATTGGGATGTCGATAAAGTGTCTTTGTAGCATGACTTTCCTTTATTGTGCTTGTAGTGTTCTCTCGATTTACTTTTGGTATTGTATCTTCTTCATGCATTGGTGTTTTTTTTTTTGATTGCTGAATTTCTATTAATAAGTACACTTGGAATTTTCATCGTTTGTGTTTCAACATCCAAAGTTGTTTTTACTTCAACTAATTTTGCACCTTCTTGAGTTGTGATGTTGATTGGATCTGTATTTGTTCCTTTCTCCACAACTTGAATTTTTACATTTGAGGGATTTTTTATTTGAATGGAATCTGTCATTGTTTCTTTATCAATCAATGATTTCTTGTTGGTAAGTTGTTTTAGTGTTTCGTGTTGTGACTTTTTTTCAGCGTTTAACTTCTTAATTTGTGCGATCAAGTTTTGAATATGATTCTTAAGACAATTTTTTTCTTCATTTTTATCTACAATGACCTTGCCAAATTCTTTTTGCATCTTTTGATGATCTTGAAGGATAATATTTGAGATATCTTTAAAGTCTTCTGACGTCATTGGATTTGAATCTAATTTAACGTCTTGTAACATTATCGTTTTCTTCTTGTAGAAAAAAGTCAAAAACTTCTTCATGTTTAAGATGAAGGACCCTAGTGATTTCACCCATGGCAAATCAAAATTATGTCACTGTCATTAAAAAATAAGGATCTAACAATGAATTTCACTACAAGGGTATAATCTTCAATGTTTAATTGTAGATTTCTTATGTCATATTCTTTTTCGTTCCTAGAGTCTATCTTTTCAGTTATATTTGACTTGAGAATCAATAATTGATTAGCACATTTGACACTTACATAATTACTATCCTTAGTAGGAGCAATAGAAATTGTAATATCTTTCCCTACAAGTGTCCCTTTGATTCTAAGTAGCATTGAAACACCTTTTCTTAAGTTTTTGGAAATCTTATTTTTTTTCTCATTATTGGACTCCATTTGTTTTTGTCAAAAACTTGATTATGAAACTTATATACCCCTTTGATAATTAATTGGATACACAAAGTGTGAAGGTCCCACTAAATAATGTGTTTCGATGATTTCCTTCCTAAACCTTTAAATTTAAATTCTTTTTCCAATTCTTCACCAATTGTTAATTCTTGTCTTTCTAATGATAAGACTCTTTGACTTTAATTACAACTCTTTTAACCTTTTCACTTTATAAATACACCTTCAAATAATATTTTTATAATACTCTTTATTATATACTCCTTTATAAAGTTCCTTTCTTAAATTTATTTATTTTTTATACTTCAAACACCATTACACCTTTTTGATTGAGTGTACCTTCAATATATATATATATATATATATTCAACATGCATCATTAATTAAGTTTTATTTGACTTAGCAAGTTAACAAATTATTATATGTAAAAGAATTTATAAGGTCACAATGGTTGGATGATTCAAATCCTCAGACAATTTCATTCAATAAGTTGTATGATAAATGACATAGATCATCAAAAGAAGCACGACATCGATTGATGTGTACGACAATATACACCAATTTATTTGTGAATTGTATGGTGATTATAGACTATATACTGTTTTTTATCCGAGACGATACATAATCTGATAGATTGTATGGCGGTTATATCGTACAAATATATGAACAACAACATATGATTGTCAGGGTTGGAATTTGGATTCATCTTTACCCATCAAACAATTTTTTTTTGACATTTTGGGTATTTCTATTTCCCATCAAAGAACGTCATGTCTAAATTTGTGCCATTCAACAATGAAGTTTCGATAAGAAATTAATCCTTCAATATTGAAGTTTTGATTAAAAAATTGCTCTTCAATAATTGAAGTTATATTAAAACTTGTAACCTTCAAGTTCAAGTAACAAAATGGCATGCTTAACTTAAAGTTAACATGTCACCTTTTGAGGTGGTAGTCTAGATATCATTTTCACATGCACTTATTCCATTTCTCATTAGATTATTCATACTTCATTAATTCTCTCATCTTCCATGCTTGGAGACTTTATATCCATGAACAAGGAGAAAATAAGATAAGAAGAAAAATACTCGTATCAAACAAATCCAACAAATCCATTCTCAAGAAACCCATTCTCTAAAAGCAGGGCACACATTTTCTGTGAATATAACGGGCTAAAGCATGAGAAAATTGTAGGAGTTAAGTGGAAAACATAGACATTACATATACAGAGCAGTTGAGAACATGTTCATGCTCATTTAAATAAGTTTCAAACAAGGTAGGAAAAAGTGCAGAGTTATGAGAATATAAGAGTTATATGTTAAATTATAATAAGTGGGTTATAACTTATTTCGGTTAGATTTGCATGAATATTTATGAGAATTTTAGTGTAAACAAAAATCACAAGAATATTTATGAGAATTTTTATGTAAATAAAAAACATAATATTTAGAAATGTTATAAGATGGCTATCCATTTAACTTATTTCAATTAGCTTTGTATGAATATTTATGAAAATTTCTATGTAAATAAAAATCATAATATTTAAATATATATATTACATCAAAATTAACTATGTATATTCTATCAAAGTTGGGTAGAGGATGGATTATCGAATTCGTTCAGAATTTACATGCCATCCCAATTACTTTGACAAATACTTAAATACATATATACACCATTATATTTATGAGAATTTTTATATAAATTAAAATCAGATATTTAAAAATATATATTACATGGATGAATTATTGATTCCGCCAAAACTCCCCAGAATTTACATACCATTTCAATTTCCATTACTATAACAAATACTTATGTACAACACTAGTTAAAGCATTAACAAATACTTTCACCAATTACTATAACGACTTGCAAGTTTCCAAGTTTCGAGAACACTTATTCTCTTTTGTTGAAACGACTATGCTTTAAACAATGGATAAAATAGTGTTGGTAATTGTAAATTTCCATTTTAATCCATATTTCGTGCTTGTGTTCAACTCATAAAAATCTCTACTTCACTCTTGATATATTTTAAATCTTTCACCGCTTTCAACATAAAGCTGAGAATTAGAGAGAGGCAGTGTGCACGGTGCACCCAATAACGTTATACTCTTCTCTTTGATATATGATTTTTCTTTGGAGTTTGAGTAGTAAAACTCGGCTCAACCCACCATAGATTTTAATTTTATATTTTCTAAATTCAGAGAAACCGAAGGAAAAAAAAATAACCTGACCTTTATGGGTTTTAATAGATTTCCATCTAAACGTACAAAGTATCAAACCTTCTAAGTGGATTATAAGACAAAACAATGAACACAACAAAACATGGTTATTATAATATTGAGAAACAAAACAAAGTGAGATTGTTAATGAGTTATTATAATATTGAAAAACAACTATTAGATAAAACAAACAATGAGTAGATCGATATTTTAATGTCATTGTGTTGGCTAAAAAATAAACTCTCCATTTTCATGTTGGACGCCACAGTGTCACAACTTGTTATTGTCCCGTGATAAGCTTCGAGGAAAATTTCATGGATAAAACTGATTTTCCTTTGGGTGAATTTGACATAAATTTATATTCAAGATTTATATCCAGTATTCAAATAATTTATATCTAGGTTGTTTTTTATTGCATTTTTAAATAATTCAAAACTTTGGACTTTTGAAAATGTAATCTAGATTTTCTGTTTTGTTTATGGTAAAGGACAATTTTTTTGTTATATTTTTTGCTACAACATGACGACTGCTATCAACCATAGTGTTGCTGCAACTTTTTCTATCCAACAATAACCTCAACCTACTGTGTCCGCAATAACCAACCTATTGTGTCCGCAATAACCACAACCTAATGTGTCTAGGGATAAGTGCTCAGGAAGGAGTAAGTTAATTTGTAAATAAAATTCATTTTATTGTTTTAAATTGTGACTTAATCCAACAAAAAATTATCTTCCATATTTATATTTATATGTGGGTTTTAATGCAATCTAAAACAACTTAAAACCTAGGATTTTTGGTTTCAAAAAACAAATCACACAGAAACAAAAAAGAAACAAATGAAAGTAGT
Organism: Picea sitchensis; assembly: GCA_010110895.2. Taxonomy (NCBI): domain Eukaryota; kingdom Viridiplantae; phylum Streptophyta; class Pinopsida; order Pinales; family Pinaceae; genus Picea; species Picea sitchensis. Next base: position 212,889 of record SNQJ01S0043317.1, read on the forward strand.
GGTTTGATGCGTTTAAACAAATGCAAGAACTCATCCCTTCTTCCTCCTTTGGACCTGCTCAAATGTGGGGATCAATTTTTATTGGAATTTGGAGGTATCAGACAAACCTAGAATAGAGAACCAACATCATTGAACCTATTCAAAGGCACAAATACAAAGAGAGTGGCATTACAGAGAATTGCGAGGGAAAGAGGTCCTCGCCCGTTGTCCTCCTAATCCCTTCAACGTTCCAATGGACAAAGTGATATGTATCTCAATCCTCTTAATGCCTGCATCAATCCAAAGTGTCGCTTGATGCAACATGCTACCCACTTTCCAGAGGTGCAGGCTGTAATGAAACCAACACAACACAGACCCCAGACTAGAGTTCCAATTTGTCGACCTGGGTTTCTAAATGGGTCCAGATTCTAGCGAGGGTGGTGGGTAAACTCGAGATAAGGTGGTAGGTAATTCCGTGTAGGAAGATTAATTATTGGTTTAACCACCGGGCCACTTGTAAATGGTACTCCATATCTAAATTTGGAAATCATACATATTGCCATGGAAATAATACATATTACTTTCAAGATGGAGGAGATAAAAGGTATTAATGACATTTTATGGAATTTATGCCCCATCATAAATAAACACTTATAATAAAATTTAATGACGTCTTGTAGAATTTATTCCCTGTCAAAAACAAGTCTTCTCTATCTGGTTACCCATTCCTTGAGACAATTGCATAAAATATTTGGCTGTGTTTGACGTGCAAAATGTCCCATGACAGGCATTTTGCCCGTCAAATTCCAACCCTCATGACTGTAATTTTAATTTATATGTATAGGTGTATGGATGGTGGATTCATGACAGGTGCAATGACTATTGTACAACGATGGGAGCTACTGTATAAGGGATGGTGGTTGTGGTATGGTGGTTGGCGATTGGTATGACGATTGTAGTACGTTCGTACGACATATTTGAGTTTTCTAGAGAAGTGATATAATTAGAATCGTACAACAATAACATTGCACAAAACTCTTAATATTGTTCCACCTATATTGGAGAAATATTTCATACATTGAAAATTTAAAGAAATGTGTTTATAAGTGGAAATGATAATAATAGCAAAAAAAAGAAGAAAGAAGAAGAAGATAAAAAAGTTGAAGAAGAAAAAGGATCAAAATTGGAAAAGGATCAAGGAGCTGCTACAAAAAATATAGGGAGTAGTCAAGATCAACAATATTTTGATAAAACCCCGGAACAATAAGCACAGTAGGCTAATCCACCTCCAAATAGATTTATTGACTTAACAATGGAAGATTTGGTTACCCCGCAATAGAGCACAACAAAAGGTAAAGAAATCAAGGATACATGTGTAGGAATGGAACATATAGCCACGCTTGGGAGCCTAGACAATACCTTATGCTGAGGAGAACAAAGTATCCTACAACCTATTGAAGATGTTGTTGATTTAGAACTTATAGCCTATAATAAGACATTATTGGCCGAAACACTTTTGCTTGAGGAGATTCATTGATGCAAGATGAATCTTATAGACTAATCTACATTCTAAATCTTTGTGTGTATGTACTATAAGGAGTTTTAATTGTATTTCAATCCATATTGGAACAATATTTAAATTTATTTCATTTATTCCTCCCAACAAATCTTTAAGCATTTTTTTTTTTGTTAAATAGATTTTATTTTCTTGAAAGTTTTGTTGTCAAATCAAATAATTCTTGTAGAATTATTTCATAAAATTGAATGATTAACAATTATCTTTTTATTTTTATTTTTTTATTTTTTTCTCTTTAGTGATGAAAGCTAACCTTCTAAACAACATTTTATTTGTTTTTTAATAAACAATAGTTTTGTTTTCTAGTATTAATCTATGGAAAATATTTAAAAAGATATACTAAAGTTCATTGAAAATTTGTTGGGCCATTAATCTCGAGGGTTATTCTATTCCAAACATGAGAGAGTCTAATTGGGCCTCTCCATTAGGATTAACCCCTACTGTTGATACTTGAGCATTCAACGCCCTCAATACATTCATGGTGGTGTCTCTGTATCACTGATACACTTAGCAATATGAAGCTTGGTTTGTATGTCATTGCCTATTCCTTGTAGACTATGGGAGATTATTTCTATGGATTTGGTTGGAGGATTTCCAATGAGCATGCAAGGTGATGATTACTTGTTTGTAGTTGTGGAGTGTTTCAAGAAGATATGCGTGTGCTAATGTCTTGCAAGAAGATAGTCAAAGTTCATGAAGTTGTTGAACTATTTTTCTTAATTGTTGAGGTCATTTTGGAATTCCTTGTTTGATTATGTTTGATTAAGATTCAAATTTTTTGAGAAAATTTTTAGGAAAGAAAGGATACAAAGACAAAATGTTCAACAACATTTCATCCCCAAACCAATGGGAAAAGTAAAGTAGTGAACATAAATTTAGTGCAATTGTTGAGAGGATAATAACCATTTAAATATCAAAAGTTTTGGGATGAACATCTTGTGTACATTCAACACTCTTATAACAGGGTTGTACATTCTTCCACCCCAAAATCCCCTTTTGAAGGATGTTTGAGCTATTATTTCCTCTATCATCTTTTGTTGTTGTTCATGGGAAGGAGAAGAAGAATGAGCACAAAGTGCATGAAAAGGAAGATAACACTAACAAGTTCATCAACTAAATCTGGTGGGTTTATTTCAAAGTGCAAGAGTGACTAAAGTAGAGTCAATATAAGTACAAGCTTCATGACCAACATAGAGAAGATCATAAATTGTGTTTAGGAGAAAAAGTATGGTTGTATCTCAACAAAGAACAATTGCATGCATAAATCAAGAAACAAAGACAATGACATATATACCTTTCAAAATAATTGAGAAGGTCATGGATAATGCATCTAGGCCAAGTCTGCCTCCTTATATGTGAATGTATTCAATTATCAATAGCCTTCCATGTTGAATGAGGACCGGGGAGGAAAAGTATTACCATCAGTGAAAGATTTTGCACCAAATGCACCTGAGGAATTGGAGGAGGTGCAATATTGAAGAAGAAGGTCTAGCCTACTCATAAAGGTGAACAAGAGTTATGGAAGATTAGATGCCAAAGACAACCAATAAAGAAGGGAATATGGTATGATGAATTGAGATTCTCTTTTCTTCTTTATCGTTATATTTCCAGGACCCAAAACCCCCCAATTGGACAAGGATGATCCAAAGGGATCATAGGAAAAATGAAAACGGATTAGCTCTATATCTCTTATCATGACCATAAGATGGAAGGGGCTATCTCATATGAAGCAAGAAGTCTCTCACTTATGCAAGAATAAATCATGAAGACTTGACCACAATCTCTACCATAAAAGATAAGTAAATACATGTGAGATGTATCCTGGGTTCATAACTCGGGTGATTGGGTAGCATCTTTGTTATCCTCCCCAGGTGGATTTTCCTTCAAAGTGAACATGTTGACCCCTTGTAATAAGGCTAGAAGGGTAGATGACCCATGTAATAGAGATCGGATAGAAGTCCCACTCCAGTGAGCTTTGAGACGCCTGAATCCGATGGCAGTTCTTGATCAGATTCATGGAGCCATTAAAATCAACCTCGCACCATCATATTTGATCAAGATCAACAGATTAAAACCCAACGAAGTTTTTGGTGGTGCATATCTTTGCCAACTTCTCGGTACCCCACTCTCCAGCCATTGATAAATAAGTGACATGAAGCACATAACTCGTGCACCTTCAAATCTCCTTGATCAGCGGTTGGTGCACTCCTTGGTCAAGTTCGTGGGTACCAGACCTTCAATCACACTTAATCATGCAACGATCGAATGGACTGCAAGTCATTTCGTAGTCCACGTAAGGGGATCTCCCGAGAGCCTCAAACAATTTCAAAATCCAGTTCTATGATGACAGATGGCATGGAATCAAGGAAAAGACAGGTGGGTTGTATTAATCAATGAGACCTATTGGATGCCAAGTTGGTGAATGTGCTAGGAATCCTTGGTGAATGCGCTAGGAAAGTATTTTAATTGAATTTCATGGATTCATATTAATTATCTTTTCCACCATCTTTTTCTCTATGTGGAGAAAAGAGTTTTTTTTTTTAAATGTGACTTCGCCTATTTTCAGTTTTTATGTTTTTTTTTTTACATTTCATCATTTCAATCTCAAGGATGAGATTATCTTTAGAAGTTGGTTCATCTCAATTTTTATTGATTTCATATTCATGCTATAAATACTAATTGGTTTACTTATTTCAATCTCAAGGATGAGATTATCTTTAGAAGTTGTTTCATCTCAATTTTTATTGATTTCATATTCATACTATAAATACTAATTGGTTTACTTACCACTACAAATAAGCCCACCACAATCATTAAATGATATTTGCCTATGTGCAATTCAATTAAGTGTTTGCCTTACTTATGGTGGTAGGTAAGCCAATTAGTCTTTATATTATGAATATGAGATCAGTTAGCATTAAGCTAAATTATTTGAGCATGATCTCAACTTTGGAATCAAAACATTAAATTGCAAAAAACTGAATTGGGATTTTTCAAATTTTCAATTTTTTTTCTACATAAGATTCATGAAAGGATTTATTTGTTGTTAAGACGCTTAATCATATTAAATTCCTTGCATAATGTGCAATGATGTTTTAGAGGGTCATTTCCAGTCTATAATCATCAATTTTCATTTGTAACTCATACATTAAGTTCATGAATTGGAAAAAAGTCATGTATAGACTCAACCGTGATAGGGAACATAATATATCAAGGCAGTTTATGAACAAAATAAGCGCAAGTTCATGTCAAGTGTTTGAAAGTGCAGGGAAACATAAGAAAAACACATGGATGCAAAGCACACAAATCTCAAGCATAGGTGCAACCGCCAATAAAGCACAAGTAGGATAAATTTCATGGAAAAATTATAAATGGTTACAACTAGAAACTCAATAGTTATAAGATATTGACTCTTTTCTACCCTTCTCTTCATCTTCTTGACACTTGTACACTAATGTATTGGTTGATATCAATATATGAGATGTGAAACACTTCATATTCACTCGAATGTATTATTTTTTATACCAAGATTTATAATTGCAAAGGAGTTCAATTGATAAGTTCATTCATAGTTGATGGATAGTTTGATAGTTGTTAGTTGGTATTGAGCTTCATGCTATTCATAGAAATATGTACAAACTTCTATTAAAAAAAATTTCAAAGTTGATTTTTCCTATATTCAAGCGTCAATGTGTATAAATCATTCTTCAATCCATTTCTGATTGTTTAATACTTGTTTTTCCATAATGTAGTGATAGTGTATGGGAAAATAGTTATTGCAATTGTTGTTGTGGTTGTGTAGATTTTTTTATGCACGTAAGGTTGAATCAAATTGGTATTAGAGCATCATTTCATACATAACTGCTAAGCTCCTACATAGTTTATGTAAGGGAATATAGATGTGTGTTCATGTGTAGCAAGAGAGAAGAAAGCTGCCGAGGTGTGTGCACACAATAAAAAACAAGTTTGGAGGCACCGGGAAGAAGTTAGCACACAAAAGAAGGAAATGGTGTAGATAAGTGGGTGCATAAGAAAGAAAGTTGTAGTGCACCTAAGATAAGATGAAGAGTCTAAACTCAATTTTTTTTTTGACATGTTAGTAAGGTTAATCCAAGAAATTATGAAGGTGAACCATTACAAGCATGTAGTTGGATAAGTGAGATGAGAAGGTTATTGGAATACAAGAATATGATGATCATGGTGGGCGTGGGGAGGGGAGATACATTATGATGATAATMACCTCTCCTCTCCAACCTCCATACTCAAAGTTTTGAATAAATTTGACCAAAATTTGAGCATTTTTTAGAAWTTTTTTGCATGGAGGGAGGGGAGTGAACATGGGAATCACCCCTAGGGAAAAGTCACCTCCAAGCTGGGCTAGGAATCCAMAAGAAAAGGRTGTCTCTCACTGTCCACTCACAACTCAAATGTCCCACAACCCACTAGTTGTCATTTTTTTAGGCAATCAATGCATTCAATTTCATGTTTGAAAATTACTTCCAAGTGACTTCAAACAGTAAACTAGGAATGTTATTACTGGATAATTTTACACTGAAATTATGATAGAAAATTACARCAGAAACATAAAGATCAGAGAGAAATCATCCATGCACAAGAGACACAAATTTTCAAAATATTTGTTGAAAGATGCAGGGTTTGTTAGCATGCAAAAGGAAGGAGGCAAAATATTGGATTGTATCAGCCATTACCAATCCCAAAAATACCATGGGATTTTGTGAGTATGGAATTTGTGTTAGGATTGCCAAGAATTCAACAAGGTAATGATTCTATTTATGTGGTTGTTGATAGATTCCAAAAAGTGGCACACTTTATAGCTTGTAGGAAAACCAATGATGCAACTCATATTGCAAATTTGTTCTTTAAAGAAGTTGTCAAGTAGCATGGTTTTCCAAAAAGTATTGTTTCCGACAGAGATACAAAATTTATGGGTCATTTTTGGAGAAATTTATGGAAAAAGTTAGGAACCAATATCAAATTTAGTTCAACATATCACCCATAGACTGATGGGAAAACAAAGGTGGTAAATAGAAGTTTGGGAAATATTTTAAGATGTCTGGTAGGTGAATATCCGAAGCAGTGGGATTAGGTATTTTCACAAGCTGAGTTTGCATATAATGATTCATATAATAGAAGCACATGTTTGATTCCATTTCAAATTTTGTATGGAATGCATCCTAGAGGAATTTATGAATTAACAAATCTAGGAGAACAAGAAGTGAGAAGTGTCGATGATGAATATTTTGTAGTGAGTATGCATGAATTGCAGGAAAGAGTTAAGAAGTAGCTACAACATCAACAAGTACAAACAAAGAGAAAACTTGAAGAGAAGACAAATGGATTTTGAAGTTGGAGACTTGGTCATGACACATCTAAGAAAATAAAGGTTTCCTAGAGGGGAATATAATAAATTAAAACTTAAGAAGATTGGACCATGTAAAATATTGAAGAAGTTTTCCTCAAATGCATATGAAATAGAACTTCCAAGTAACATTGGAATTCCTCCAATTTTTGATGTACCAGATTTATATCCTTTCAAGGAAGCAACATACAGTTCAACAGATGTACTTGATAGTGACAACATTCAAACCATTGACTGGGAGAAAAAACTACGTACAACACAACTTAAACAAATTGAATCTATTTTGGATACGAAGGTAGTAAATAAGACAAGGGGTGAAGAGTACTTTCAATACTTAATCAAGTGGAAAGGAAAACCACTTGAGGATGTCAGGTGGATGAAAATAACACAAATTTATAAATATGGTACAAGTATTGAAGAATTCCTGGAACAAGCCCAAGAACAAGTCCTTTCTTCCTCGGAAGTCTGATGCAGAAGCATCTTCCATAATCAACTTAGTATTTGACCTCTAGAAGCTGTTAGGAATTTTATGAGAGGAAGTTGGTTTCCTCCTTTTCAAAAGACTTTTAATTGTTTGTTTTTTTCAAGTTGTTATAGTCTAGAATGTCTCTAGGGTGTTCGAGAAGAGAAATTTTTTCCATGAATGTAATAGTTGTGTCTAATTTGGATAGGAGGTTGAAGAGTTAGATAATTTGGAGGATTGTTTGGATTTGATTATGTTTTCCAAGATTGGAATCGGTTTGTTATGAAACAAATTGTATTTTTGTTTGTATTTGGGGAGATCCGATCCTATTTTCTGTGATCTGGTTCAATCTTGTTTGTGTTGTAATAAAAGCTCTGCTGGGTGTAGAAAGGAAAATGAGCGAGAGCCAGAAAAAGCAGGAAGTAGAGGCTCAATAATAAAATCATTTTTTTAGAAAACTTATCTCTTTGCTCAGATTAATTATCGTTTTGGTTCTTTAATCGATTTCTTGTTTTATTGTGAAATTTCCCTGTTCATTATTATCTTGATTGAAATCCACAGCGAGGGTGTGAGGAGAAATTGATGTGTTTTAGTTTTAAATAAGTTCTTGCAGGTTTTAACTTAGCGGAGCCCTACATTTCGCTAAATTTCAAAGTTAGTGATACCGCCAACTTTAGTGGTACTGGATCAGTTTCCTTTTGAAACTTAGCCAACTGTGCATTGAGTATTCCCAGTGGCCGACGAACTTGATAGCCCGAGAGTCTGACAGAGCTGACACATACCATATCAAGATAGAAATCAAATCTACAAACTAGAGTGGAATTAGGAGAGACCGAGAGTCAAGATGCCGACATACTGAAGTACCAGGAGCGCGAGAGATCGAACCAATAGATAAGTATAGACCATGATTTTGGGACTTGATGGTATGATAAGTTTTATTTGCAACGGAAATTTATAGGGGTCTGATAGATCCAACACCCAGTTGAAATAACTGTCAACTGACGGTATAATTTCATGTTAATCGACGATAATTCTGCAGGTGTGGAAAATGAGAGGGAGAAAAAATCAAAATTTTCCAAATTGGAGTGGAATTTCGAATTGTCTGAGTTGGAACTAGTCTGGATTGGTGTCAGAAGAATTCTCCCTCCCACTTGAACTTGAAGGTTGGATTCCTCTAGACGACTGAATCTCACTCTGAATTTTGACTCCCTCTGAGTCTCCACAACCTTTGAAACTACCTGCTCCTTGTTCACTGCCACTTTGCTACTTTCCATAGCTTTCATAGGTTGACCCTTTATCATGTACTAGTTGGTCTCTCTAACTCCAATAACAACTATTGTGTATGAGCTAGATCCTCTGGGCTTGATCAACACCTATCCATCCTGGAACACTACATAAAATACCTTCTTCTCAATCGATGAGACTGAGAGCACACTCTTCTTGAGCTCTGGCACCCATAATGCATTTTTCACTCTCAAAAAATCTCCTGACTCCATCTAGAATGACATTGTTCCAAATCCTTGCACTGCATACTTGGTACCCATACCAAGCTCCACATACAAATATGAGTCAAACTATGTGAAGGTCTCGAACAAGTCCTGTGACCCTGTCATATGACATGTGTCTCCACTATCCACCAACCAAGTCCCACTACTGAATATTGAACCAAAAAAGGTAGAGACTAATAAAAAATCCCTCTGAATCCTATCTGCAACCTCATCCACTATTGTTAATGATTCCTGCTACTTCCCTTTTTTTTTTCTATCTCTATTGTGGACACCGTGAAGCATAGTGACCTAACGTATGACAAGAAAAACACTTGACCTTGATAAGGTCCTTCTTCCTCTATTATGGAGATGCGCCTCTCCTTGGAGAACCGTTTCTTCTGCCCTTCCTAGCACGAGCAACTAGGGCCATGTTCTGATCATCACAACCTATCTGCTTTCCATTCCTAGACTCTATTCGAGCCTCCTGCTGGATGCAATCAACACAATCTATCAAATGGTGGTAACTTCTCTCATGCACAAATCCCCTCCACAAATGGTCCCAAGACCCGTGAAAACCATTCAATGCCACATTCACCAACTCTGTGTCATCAATTGCCTTAGCAATGGCTACAAGCTGATCATGAATCTAAGTGATCCTCATGAGGTAGCTAACAAATATATCTGAGCTGGACATATCAACAGATTGGATATGGTGCCACAAAATCAAATTCTGGTTTGCATTCTCGCTTTGGTACAATCCCACCAAGGATTCATACATCTCTTTTGCTTTCTTATTTTCAAATATATGAGGAATCAAGTGATCCTTCACAGAATCCAATAACACTCACTTGACCTTCACTTCCCTCTTTCGATGAGCTGCCAATTCATGTGCATCATTGGGGTTTGGAATCACCATCTCAACGTACTCTTTGAGATGATACTATTCCAAGAGAAAAATAAGCCTAGCCTTCTAGGCCCAAAAATTAGTGGCCCCCTCCAACCTTTACTCAACTCTGAGAGTGCCCACCATTATGACCCGCCCATAACAAAAAATCCGTAGCAACACAAATATGTAGCCACTTGTGTCTCAATAAGATGATCCTTTCTCTCCCTAGAGCCTATGCTCTTATACCATGTCAAATTTTCAAGAAATCAATGCATTCAATTCTAGATCTGAAAATTACTTCCAAGTGACTTCAAACAATAAACTAGGGTTGTTGTCACTGAATAATTTTATACTGAAATTATGAAAAAATTACAACAGAAACATAAAGATCAGAGAGAAATCATCCATGCACAAGAGACACAAATTTTTTGTTCTAGAAAATTTTTCATATTTGAGAATCCTGAGAATAAAAATAGTCCTCCCAGCAAATTACAAATTCAACAAAAATACTAAAAAACTTTCAACTTTCAAACCTGCTACAAATTCTAGCTCACATCACCTTGCAGTCTGTTGCGTGGCCTACTGATGTCAGTCGTAGAACTCCTGACATCACCTGTACATACTATATGACCTGACGAAGTCACCTACATGGACTATATAGACTGTATGACCTATACATAATGTACAGACTGTACGACCCCACACGTACGACCTCCTCCTTGGCTGAAAAAAATCAGAAAACACAAAGTCCAAAAATCCTAGGCCATATTTGCCAAAGTGAAGAATTTCCCTTTGCTGAAATTTTACCCCCAGTCTCCTTGGCACAAGTGCTCACTCACTTATACCAACTCCATAATGTCACAATGAGACGCGACAATGTCTCCTCACATCGACTCTCCTTTTATAGGATTCTAATGAGTGAGTTTGGGAATCCATTCTAAACTCAACATTAAATTAGAATTGTTTATTCCTCCACTTGGGTATGAAGCCCCATCATGTGGTTGTGAAGCCCCAACCAAGCCCCAACTATATATACAAGGGGTTTTCACAAAATGAAAAATGCAATGTGAGTGCCAACAAATATTCCCACATGCCTGACACCAAGTCCAATGTGGGAATACCTCCTGATGCTACAAAACATCAACACTGATATTCTCCTACAACTATCTCGATTTCCACTATCTCTCTTCCTCTTGACTTTCCCAACCCAAGGAATGTACTCCTTCACTGCTCTCAGTATATCATGCATCCCATTTGTTTATCAGGGTCTCCGTGGCACAGGTAATTGAGAATCTCACTACTGAGATCTCAAGGGAACTCACTACTAGGAAAAACTACCAATAAAACAACAATAATCACTTGTTGTTACAGTGCAACTCACCTAGGATTCCACTCTTCAGGCTTGACAACCCAATTCTTCAGTATTCATGTCCAAAACATTGCAACATGCTCTAGAATTCACCCAACCTTATTGCTCCAACTCCAATGCTTTTCTTCCCTGTTCTCTGCTTATTGTTCATGCAAAAACTTACCTGTAAAAACTACCTATTCTCCCCATACAAATTTCCTCTGTCTTCCCAATGCAATTGGCTGCTCACTCTCCCTAATGTTGATTTTACTTTGTTATCACTGTAACGATTTATGAGAGAAATCCAATTTCCCAGACTTAGCGAGGCGCTAGACTAATGTGGAAGTGTGATAAAATGGAGGACATGGCCAAATATAGCGGGGGGAGGCTAAAGCTAGCAACAATGAAGATTTGATGGGACCCTGATTTGATGGGATCTCAAATTCCCTTTCATCATAGGAAATTTTGTTGTAAAAATTAGATCATGCTAATCTAAGATCCAGGCCAAACTCAAGGAGTTTGGATTTGCACAGCTACAAGGGAGAATATATGATCCACATCAGGTCATATCTAACATAAGATTGATGAACAAACATGCCCCTTATGAACATGAATATGTTGAAGGTTTTGACAAGTTGACTAATTTAGAAACCTGTGTTGATATGGAAGCCATCATATTCATGGAGCCATTAAAATCAACCTCGCACCATCATATCTGATCAAGATCAACAGATTAAAACCCAACGAAGTTTTTGGTGGTGCATATCTTCGCCAACTTCTCGGTACCCCACTCTCCAGCCATTGATAAACAGGTGACATGAAGCACATAACTCACGCACCTTCAGATCTCCTTGATTAGCGGTTGGTGCACTCCTTGGTCAAGTTCGTGGGTGCCATACCTTCAATCACACTTATTCATGCAATGATCGAATGGACTGCAAGTCATTTCACAGTCCACGTAAGGGGATCTCCTGAGGGCCTCAAACAATTTCAAAATCCAGTTCTATGATGACAGATGGCATGGAATCAAGGAAAAGACAGGTGGACTATGTTAATCAATGAGACCTATTGGATGCCAAGTTGGTGAATGCGCTAGGAATCCTTGGTGAATGCGCTAGGAAAGTATTTTAATTGAATTTCATGGATTCATATTAATTATCTTTTCCACCATCTTTTTCTCTATGTGGAGAAGAGTTTTTTTTTTAAAATGTGACTTCGCCTATTTTCAGTTTTTATGTTTTTTTTGACATTTCATCATTTCAATCTCAAAGATGAGATTATCTTTAGAAGTTGGTTCATCTCAATTTTTATTGATTTCATATTCATAGGTGAATGCACAAGGAAAGTATTTTAATTGAATTTCATGGATTCATATTAATTATCTTTTCCACCATCTTTTTCAGTTTTTATGTTTTTTTTTACATTTCATCATTTCAATCTCAAGGATGAGATTATCTTTAGAAGTTGGTTCATCTAAATTTTTATTGATTTCATATTCATACTATAAATACTAATTGGTTTACTTACCACTACAAGTATGCCCACCACAATAATTAAATGATGTCTGCCTATGTGCAATTCAATTAAGTGTTTGCCTTACTTATGGTGGTAGGTAAGCCAATTAGTCTTTATATTATGAATATGAGATCAGTTAGCATTAAGTTAAATTATTTGAGAAAGATCCCAACTTTGAAATCAAAACATTAAATTGCAAAAAACTGAATTGGGATTTCTCAAAATTTCAAATTTCTTCCTACATAAGATTCATGAAAGGATTTATTTGTTGTTAAGATGCTTAATCATATTAAATTCCTTGCACAATGTGCAATGAGGTTTTAGAGGGTCATTTCCAGTCTATAATCATCAATTTTCATTTGTAACTCATACATTAAGTTCACGAATTAGAAAAAAGTCATGTATAGACTCAACCGTGACAGGGAACATAATATATCAAGGCACTTTATGAACAAAATAAGCGCAAGTTCATGTCAAGTGTTTGCAAGTGTAGGGAAACATAAGAAAAACACATGGATGCAAAGCACACAAATATCAAGCATAGGTGCAACCACCAATAAAGCACAAGTAGGATAAATTTCATGGAAAAATTATAAATGGTTACAACAAGAAACTCAATAGTTATAAGATATTGACCTTTTCTATCCTTCTCTTCATCTTATTGACACTTGTACACTAATGTATTGGTTGATATCAATATATGGGATGTGAAACACTTCATATTCACTGTTCATGGGGATTATGAGTTGATAATTAATAAGGTGAAGGGAATATATCAAGCCAAGCACCCCAGATTAAGTACATACAAGAATACAATGCTTGACTTGCTTGAAGAATTTTCATAATATAGCCTCTCAATGATTCCAAGGGGTCAGAATCAGATCGTTGATGCCCTTGCCACTTCAGCTTCAGTTTTTAAAATTCCAGTCTTTCCTAGCAGGGGATATGAGGTTGAGATCAAGCACAAACCGATAGTGCATGATAATATTAAGTACTGACAATTTTTTGAAGATGATAAACAAATATAAAGTTTCCTCAAACTAAAAAATGGATTTGAAAATTTAAACATTGATGAAGAATACTGTGATGAAGAGGTGAATGCAACTGCTTTTACAAAGGAGGGTTACTTTGATAATTAGATTGCAGGTAGAGCTATAGTTCAACTAAAGAGTAACATCATTCCCAAGGGTCTGGTCCCATTGGAGAAACTCTTTGATAATAATGATGTGGCCAGGAATCCAAAAATTACAGTGAATGAAGGGGATGTTGAAGATTGCAACATTGGGACTCAAGAAGATCCCAAGATCATTAAGTTGTCTAAAACACTTAGCCCAAAAGTCAAGCAGAGATATATAAATTTGATGAAAGAATTCCCTGATGTTTTTTCCTGGAGCTATGAAGATTTGAAGGTTTATGACACCAAGGTAATTCAACACGTCATCCCAATTAAAGAAGATCATAAACCTTTCAAACAAAAATTAAGAAGGATAAATTTGCTGCTGCTTCCCCTAATTGAGAAAGAGATAAAGAAGCTGTTTGAAGCCAAGATCATAGTATCATTGAGGTTTTCCAAATGGGTAGCAAATCTGGTGCCAATAAGAAAGAAGAGTGGGGAGATCAGGTTGTGTGTGGACTTCAAAAATCTGAAAAAGGTGTCTCTCAAGGACAACTACCCATTACCTAAGATGGATCACATTCTACAAAAAGGGGTAGGTTCCCAAAAAATGTCAATGTTGGATGGTTTCTGTGGGTAAAATCAGATTATGGTGCACCTTGATGATCAGGAAAAGACAACATTCACAACACCATGGGGTACATTCATGTATGCCAAGATGCCTTTTGGGCTCATGAATGAAGGGGAAAAGTTTCAAAGAGCTATGGACATAGATTTTGCTGATGAGAAGGACCAATTCATTGTTATCTACCTAGATGGCATCAATGTGTACTCAGTTTCTGATGAAGAACATCTTAATAATCTAAGAAGGGATTTTCAGAAGTGCAGAAAGTTTGGCATTTCACTGAATCCCAAGGAGTCGAATTTTGGCATGGAAGAAGGAAAGCTATTGGGACACATTATTTCAAAGCAAGGGATAAATATAGATCCCAACAGATTTTAGGGGATCTTAAAAATTGGCACACGCAGAAGCAAAAAAAAGTGCAGTCTTCCCTGGGGAAAGTAAACTTTCTAAGAAGATTCATCCTTAACTTGGATGAAATCATAAAGTACATCACTAACATGCTCAAGAAAGGAAATGAGATAAAGTGGACCCTAGAAGCCAGGAAATCCTTTGAAGACATCAAAGTGGCATTGACCAAAGCCCCAATGATGGCCAATCCTAATTTTGAAAAAGACTTTATATTGTTCTCTTTTGCATCAGAGCACACCATTGCTGGTGTTTTACTACAAAAGGATGAGAAAAACTTTGAAAAGATTATAACATACTATAGAAGGACATTGAGGGATGCCCCATTGAAGTATGATGTCATGGAGAAACATGCATATGCACTGGTCAAAGCCCTGAAGGAGTTAAAAGTTTATATCTTGCATTCTCATACCACTGCTTATGTGCCCAACAATTCTATAAAAAACATCTTGACCCAGCCTGATCCCGAAGGAAAAGGGGTAAGTGGATAACTGTGTTGTTACAATATGACCTTGAGATCAAACCTACAAAGTTGATCAAAGGGCAGGGGCTTGCCTAGATAATGGCACAGACAAATTGTGATCCTGGGGATAAATTTCATTGCTTATTTGTCAGCAGATTCAAGAAAAGAAAAAGTTCCCCAGATATCCAAAAAATTCCTCGACTCCCCATGGTATGCAAATATCATTTATGTGTTGAAAAATTTGCAGGCTCCTCCTGAATTGAGTAAAACTAAGGCTAGGTTATTGAAGTTGAAAGCAGTGAAGTTCTGTATGGTAAATCAATATCTATATTGGAAGGATCCAGGGGGAATCTTGCTGAGATGTTTACTAGAGGAAGAAGCAGAGAGGACCATCAGAGAATTCCATAAGGATGACTGTGGAGGACACCATTATTGGAAGACCACTATGCACAAAATTTTGAGGGCTGGGTTCTATTGGCCTAGAATTATTTCTGATGTCTATAAAGAGGTTTCAAGATGTCATGAATGCCAAATTTTTTATGGGAAAAGAAAATTGCAGCCTCTACCATTGAAACCCATCTCTGTTGAAGCACCCTTTAGACAACGGGGTCTTGATTTCATAGGATAAATCCATTCACAGTCCTCTGCTCAACACAAGTGGATTCTAACAGCCATATATTATTTCACTAAATGGATTGAGGCAGTTCCAACCAGGCAAGCCACATATACTATTATCATCCAGTTTTTAGAAGACAATATTCTGTCCAGGTTTGGATGCCCAATCAAAATCATTACAGATAATGCAACAACGTTTAAGTCTAAAAAGATGGAGAAATTTTGCAGTGACTACAATATAACTCATGGACACTCCACTTCATATTACCCTCAAGGCAATGGGTTGGCTGAGTCATTTAATAAGAGATTAACCAAGATTATAAAAAAGCTACTGGAAGACACAAAAAAGCTTGGCACAAAAAGCTCATCCATGCACTATGGGCTGACAAAATCACTCCAAAGAGATTTATTGCTACTTCACCTTTTTAGATTGTTTATGGCAGAGAGGCTATTTTCCCTTCTACATTGGGGTTGCTAGTGATGAGGTTGTTACATGAACATGATGCAAAAACATATGCCACTCGAAGAAGAAAGGATGAACTAATCAATGTGCAACAAACCAGAGAAAAGGCCTTCAACAATGCTGAGTTGCACCAAGACAAGATCAAAAAATATTTTGACAGGCATACCAAGGAGGATGACTTCAAAGTGGGAGACTTGGTATTAAGATGGGATTCCAGAAATGAAGACAAGGGAAAGCATGAGAAATTTGACCACCTATGGCTGGGGCCTTTCAAAATCGTGGCGTACCATGGGAATAATGCCTATCTGATACAATAAAGTAATGGAAACATAGTTGGAGGAGGACTTGTAAATGGTAGGTTCCTTAAACAAAATATCGTTTAAAGGAATCATCACCCTTGCCATTCATTATATATAATCATTTTGTTTTTTCAGTTGAAGCAGTTGGAAGTAGGTCAACATAACTAAAGACCGAGGTGAAGGACATGAGTTATGCTGAGTAGATTTTGAGTTTTCCCGAAAAAATGTTGCTAAATTCAGTTGCAGGAATAAATCACAACCCAATGGGTAGGCACTCAGTCTGCAGTTCTTTGCTACCTCGTAGGGAGGATAGCATCCCCAGTTGGAGCCCATGTTATCACTGTAACAATTTCTGAGAGAAATCCAGTTTCCAAGACTTAGCGAGGCGCTAGACTAATGTGGAAGCGTGATAAATTGGAAGACATGTCCAAATATAGTGGGGGGAGGCTAAAGCTAGCAACAATGCGAATTTGATGGGACCCAGTAGGTCACATATCGTGGGTGCCACAGATCAACGGCCAGGTATAGTTTCGGGCGGAGAACTTGCACGGGAGATAATTCTCGAAAGCAGGCCGAAAAGAAAACCGTGGTTTCAGCTCGGGACCACGTGGCGCCACTGTGTGCATTTCAGGCAGTAATCGGTTTGCTCCAAACCATTTCCCCTCGCCCCCGAAATCAGAAAATATAAAAAGGGGTGCGCTAATCGTTATTTTATCATTTTTCAAATCACTAGAACATTGGAAGTTGGCACGACTGCTCCATTCGAACTGAAGTTCAACAATGCACCAAACTCACGCATTTTCTGCTCATTCATAGGTATTTTTCATCATCACCATGGACCCTGTCATTATGTCAGTATAAGAACAAGATCTCACATCAAACAAAGAAGCCCTAATTGATAGAGATTCAAATGTGTTCGACACTGAATTAACCATATCTCCCATCTCCGTATCTAGAGCCAATCTGTCAGAAAATGTAGGGAAACAAATACCCTTTCTCAAAATAGTCCAGGCCTCCATAGTCCCTTATGCTGTCGAGGTCGCATTCCCTTTCCCGAAATTCATAGGTTGGAGCGCAGAGCAATACTCAAAGGAAGAGAAAGCCGTCTTAAATAAACTAGGGTAAGATGTCCTGTGTAGAGTAGATATCCCATCAATTCGATACACCCTTGGCATATCATAGTCCCCCTCTGAAGTGTCTGAACCGTTCGAAGAAGAAAAGATAATTACAGTTTAGAGGGAATGTCCCCCCGAAGTCAAAAGCCTATTTTTGCAAACGATCGTCAAACCAGAGCATTTTCCCGAGAGTCTATCCTTGCGAATAAGTGTAAATATCATGGTTATTGAAATCCAATGGGTCTGTTCCATACTCAGTCAGATTTTAGGTTTGGATAATGACAAGTATTTGATAGAGGTTATGTTAGGTTTTTTGTTAGTCTTTTTCCAGTCAGAGTCCAGTCAGTCAGTCAACATCCGCTTTGATAGATTCATAGTTGATAATATGCACAAGCAACTAGTGAATTTCTAGTCACTGAGACATTTAAGATATTACACATATCTGCTAAAGACCTTGCTGGAGACCAACAAGAGAGAGTTCCCTGAAGCAAAATTCATATCAACTGATTGCAAAAGAATCACAATTCTCATCTTTATCAATAAGGTCATGTCCATGGTTTACAACCTGATCTTCAATACCAGCCTTCCAAGAGTCTTGGATGACATGAAAATTTATTTGCAGCCAAATCCAAAAAACATAGTGGGGGACTAGGCGCTGTTCATGCATTCTACAATAATCTGGGTGTATGGTTGTCAAGAAGCCCCCTATCTTCTGCCTATTTTTTTGACACCCAGAGTCTTTTCCTTGGAGTTTATTAGGCAAAGAATCATCTCAGAGACAAAACATTTCCTAAAATTGCACAAGCCATCCAACCTCAAATCCCCTTTCATCATAGGACCTTTTGTTGTAAAAAATAGATCATGCTTGTCTCAGATTCAGGCCAAACTCAAGGAGTTGGATTTGCACAGCTACAAGGGAGAATATATGATCCACATCAGGTCATATCTAATAGAAGATTGATGAACAAACATGCCCCTTATGAACATGAGTATGTTGAAGGTTTTGACAAATTCGCTAATTTAGAAACCTGTGCTGATATGGAAGCCATCTTGCAACCTGCTCAAACACAACAAGAAGGTCCAACCCTGCAACAAAATTAGACACAACAGGCTCCTCAGAAGATGATACTCAAAGTTCTCAAAGTAAGTGTCTACACCAAGAGAAGAAGTTCAGAGGCCTTAGACATCTGTAGTTAGCAGGTTGTCCCTAAAAAGATGAAGATTACACAATACCCACATATAGTGGATCTAGAAGATGGGGAGCCTAAATAACAAGTAAATATGGATATGGTGGAAAGTGGCACCAACAATGTAGAAGTTGGTAAAGGAAGCAAGCTCCAAAGTGAAGGAAGCTCAAGAAATTTCAGCAGTAAAAAGCACATCTTTGATAGGGTACATGGAGCAACCTATCAATATAAATAATATTTGGCACAACAATATTATAAGAAAGGGAACCTAGATATGAATGAAATGAGGGAGTTAATCCCCAAAGTAGAAAGGATATCTTAGCATAATTCCTCTTTGTTCACAGTGAGAGATATAAAAAAAAGACCTTCAACATAGCAGTTGTAGATAAAGATAAAGTCTCCGAGATCAAGATGAAATATGAGAACATCAGTGCTCCTAACAAAGTGAAGTTCCACAGGAATACCAGTGACATGATGTATTCTGATTACTTGGGTCTAAGCCTGAAGAATTCAAGGCTGTCAACTTATGCACTTAAGTTGGAAGGGAAGTTGAGGCAAGATAAAACATCCAATAGAGCTTGGCAAACTCAGGTCAAGAGGCTAGAATCTGAAGGCCCTCAGGGAGTGAAATCCTCCTTAGAAGAAAAATACAAGCTCATTCAAAGAATGAAGAAAAACCTAAAAATGTCTCCCACAAAACATCCACAAACAATAGAATTGGTTGTTCTAGAATAGGAGAAGGAAGCATTTAGACAAGAGGCGCTAAATTACAAGGCCAAGGTATTACAACTGGAACAAGAAAAAGTGAATTGGTCACAAGGGCAAAAAAAAGAATCAAACATGGCTGTAACTATACCTTCTACTACAGAAGATAGGCCAAGCGCTGAAGGATTTTTCTAGGCTATGTCCCAGGTCAACCTAAAGGTGGGAGAGATAAAAGGTCTAAAGGAAGATATAGAGAAGCTGCAACAAGAAATGAAAACAAAGGATGAAAGGGTGGCTCAGTTCCAGAAGGAGAATCAAGCTTTGCAAGAAATATTAAACAAGTTGAAGACAAGGTTGAGAGGCAAAGGACTGTTGCAGAGAGATAAACACATCATTTGGGATTCTATTGCTGCTGAAGATTCCAAGTTTAGGGTGTACTTGAACTTCATCAATGACAAAGATAGCATGGCCATCATAGCCAGAAGCAGATGCACTGTTATAAATGAGACCTTGGCTAAGAAACCATCAGAGTGGGCCCAAAATGCTATAAACTTATTGAATTCCATCCCCACTACAGAACTTCAGACCATCGGGGTCAAAGATAGAACTACATTGATCATTTGGGCCAGGAGGGTCATTGCCAAGCATAACTTGTTTAAGTAAGTTCAAACCAAAGCCATACATATGGAGCATAGTATACACGAATTCAAGGATCTGTTTGAAGTGTTGTTCATCAAAGGCCTCCCACCATTTTGGGATGGCAAAGGGAAATTATATGATTAGGAAGAGTACAACTCTCACCTCACCCAATGCATAATGGATCACTCTAAGTTTGAAATCCTTGAGGAAAAATTGAAAGGAGCCACCCTAGTAGACTGTTTGACCACAAATTTTGAGATCTTGAATCAGTTCAAGACAATGAATATTGGGCTGCCAACCATGAATTATGCCACTTGCATTGACCTGGAGATCCTAATCAAGGAAATGATGGACTACGAGATCCCTTCTGACTTGCAGTGGAAGGAGATAGTGCGGTTGGGAAAGACAAAATGTAGTTTTCCAGGAACCAACAAATAGCCCCCAAGTGTCACCAGATTGGCAGATTCGACAGAGGACCAACGCAATACAGATGGCAAAGACAAAAGTTGAGCAGTCAGAGAAATCGACCATTAGATTATGAAACGTTTTTGATTAATCATTGTAAATCGGTTCACATACCGAGACTGTTAGTTGAAATTATTATAATCAGTTTTAGAAGATGAAACGTTTCAGTTCAGCTATTGTAAACATTTTCTAATTGAAGGAGCTTGAATTGTATAAATATCGGAAGTTCCAAATGTATTAGTGTTGGTAGAAGTGCAAGGGCACAATTCTGGTTGTTTTGGACTCTATTTTAATTTTCTGAAGCTGAATTGAATACATATACTGAAGTCTTTGAAGTCTCTATGAAAAGATTCTAATGGTGGTGATATGAGCTTTGTCTTCTCTCTTTGTATGTATTTCCTGTGTTTCTGATTCCATTTACATTGCCTTCTGTTTAAATTGGATAGTTTAAAGACCCATAATTCATCTTATGATGCTCTTGGCTTAAGCAATTTAAACTGTGTAAATTTCTTCCTAACTGATTCAGAATTCATTTCATCAATGCTCTGATGCAGTTACTTGTTTTCTTCTTTCTTCTTACACTCTGCAAATTTCAATTTGAAACTCAGATTCATTGCCTCATTTATCCATTATCCTCTGGAGAGTTCTATTGACCAGCTAGTGTTTTCATTCATTTTCGGAATTTTGACTCCATAGCCCTAAGTGTCCCTCCCCTTCCTTGCGAGCATATATATAAAAAAAACCCCAACAACAAACTAAGTCTATCCATTGATTTCCAAATAAACACCAAGTGACACAAGAGAGCCCTCTCTGAGTTGAGCAAGCTAGTATCCAACTCTAATTTGGTTTGTAGGTTACCTCTGTCGTTTGTTTATCAATCGAACAAATTTACATAGTGCTAACATACTTCATCCCCATGCTCCCTAATAACTACAAGATGTGACTTTTTACACCCACCCTCTTACATGTATTCAATGATTGGGCTCTCATACACTCAACCATGAAATAGAAGGTTGTCCCAAAAGATAATAAAATTTAGAAATTCGATTTCGAATTAATACCCATAAGTAAATTTCCCCTTGGACTCCCCTTAGACACTCCCTTCTCTTGTGGAAAAATTAGCTCCCATTTCTGTCCATATCCCCCAATAGTTGGTGTAACATTTTATTTATTTAAAAACATAAATACAATTTGCATACATAGCCACATTTCATATTTACATTATGCATTAATTAAACTGGGGATTATATTGGGGATGTTACAGCAGGGGAAATGTTGGAATTTACCCTTAAGGAGTGGGGGAGTGTTATAACCCTAAATTGCACCACACATGCTTACCTGGCATCAAGACAACTCATATCCCTTCTTTGCCAAAGCACTGCTGAACAACTCTTTGAAAATCCTCTTTTATGAAGGCCCACGCGCCCTAATCCATTACTGCACGCGTGTACATGCTGGCCGACCCAA
>SNQJ01S0043318.1:0-28498 GCA_010110895.2 Picea sitchensis
GACATATTAGACCAAGTAGATCTTAACTAACTCCTAAGTGTCTAAATATCCTACATCTCTATGGAGTCTTTGGCATCCAATTAGTTGAATATGGGTGACATTATGAGGTATTCTTGATCATCATGGATGGGTCTTAGGTTCATGACTATAGTCCACTTGTATGCCAAAGGTCCACTTTAAAGGGTCTATGTTGTGGTTTAAGGCCTTGATTGTGGCACATTAGATCAATAATATTAATTTAGCGAATAATTCCCTAGATTTCTCCCTCGAACCATGGTATGAGACCCACCTGTCATGCAAAAAAACTTCTAATGGAACCCATATCCCACTCTAAGGATATTGACCTCCTATAGAGGGCATGTTTTGTGGCTAATTTGTATCTGTGTGCATGGCCATTGGTCCCTATAATATGACATCTAGGTCCTAAATTATTTATATAGAACCACAAAAAAAATCATAAGATGAAATCAATGCAATGTCTACTCCATATCTAGCTCAAGCACTATGAACAAGTCCTCAGGTCACCACACAAGACCATGGATGGGTGAACAAGTTGTCATCAAGAGCCTTGAACAAGTTCTCAAACCAACATAACATAACTTAATTGGCCTTTAAGAGGGATATAGGCATCAGGATTAGATTTTGTACATTAAAAATGGGTGTAGAGGCATAAACATGGAAAGTTGGAAACAATGGCCTAAAGCCCTAACTAACCTTCTCGAGCTCATGAACCACCATCGACAACACCTAAAAACCATGACATGAGTCCTCTCTAGGGAGTCTTTGGCATCCAATTAGTTGAATATGGGTGACATTATGAGGTCTTCTTGATCATCATGGATGGATCTTAGGTTCATGACTATAGTTGATGAAAGGAAACAAGAGTCTTCAACCCTAAACCTTGCTTCTCAATCTCAAGAACCATAGACAAGTAGTCAAACCACCAAATATGACCTATGTAACATATCATTCACCTCAAAGTGGAATTTGGGCACCATGAATAAGTTATTTTTGAACCAAGAATGGGTCTCAAGGTCTAACCAAGGTCAAGGGAGGGAAACAAGGGAGTACTTGTTCCCTAAGTGAACATTCTTAGAATTAACTTTTATGAACAACCACTACAACCCACACAACTTCTCAGGATATAGTGTTGGACAAGTCCTTGAGCCATCACATAGGACCCTTGTACGTTATTTTTAAATTATTTAAGGGATACAAGTACCATTATTAAACCAAAACATATGCCCTAAATAAAAATGTGTCAAACCCCCCATTAGGAATGGTTCTCAAGGTTGTAGTTGGTGTTCTTTAAAATCCAAAGCAGGATATAATGGTGCCATGAGTAGGTTTTGTACAATAGAAATGTGTCTTGAGGGATTAACATGCAGGTTAAGGGGGAAAGAAGGGTCTTAAGCCCTAAATGGACCTTCTTGATATCAAATTCCATGGTTAGTTTAAGAATGACGAACGTTTGCTTCCATCGATAGCGCGACGAATACAGGTTGGATTTATAATAAAATTGAAAAATTGAACTTTTTCTCTTGAATTTTGTGACGAAAGGGTACTTTCGTCGCAAGTAGTCATCGCAATTCAATATGTAGTAGTGGATAATATTTGATACCAAATGTAGAGAAACGGATTCCTCACACTAAACCAACCAAGTTAGAGAAGACAAATATAAGCATGAATTAAATGACAAACATACACAATACATAGAGATTTTACCGTGGAAACCTTGAACTAGGAAAACTAGCATTCCTTAAGCATGTTGCTCTCTTGTTGTCTTATTCATTCATTGAATAAAGAGTTATATGACTAACCTTGGTCTACACCTAAGACACAATCATCATCATACTCTTTTTCTTTACACAAGAACAACCCTACAGCCAATTTGGCTTGCATCTACATGACCTTCATGATTCTTCTAAATATTACCTTTTGCAGTATTACAAAATCCCTTATTTATAGGCTTTACATCATGCAAAACCCTAAATCATGGCACCCAAAAATGGTTACAAATCCATGCAGATGATTGGTTGTCATCCTACGAATCTTTGGATTCTATTACACTCAACTTGCCAGAAAGTCTTCAGTTAGTTTCCACTCGACCTCATGTCGAATTGCTATCGGTTGACCTTCAACTTCTCGGTCAACCACTTTGACCTTCAACTTCCCAGTTGATCACTTCGACCTTTGACTTGACCATCGACTTGACTTGACTCGTTAGTTGACTTATCACCAAATCGATCCACCTCAACTAGACAATCAAATGATTGTTCTTTCTCTACAAAAAATATAAAAAACCAACACAAATGTGGCTAGCCCCACATGTGTGAGTAATGGGGCTTGATGTGGCATCCACTCGTACCATGTTGGTAAACAAGGTAGGTCAACTTGTGGGAGGCATAACGTCCGCATACAAACTCCAATTAAGGCGATTTTTGCAGCATTGGTAAGGTCTTGATGTGTAGAATAGCACGAAAGGGCTGTAAGCTAAGCCTGCAAATTTTTGACCCCCAAAAATGTCTTTTGATGCCTCAAAATGGATCTGGAAGGTTCCAGACCCCAAATCCCCACATTGGGACCTACCACTAAAATGGGCCCTACAAGCCAATTCCTCCAATTTTTCCACCCACAAAGTGCTAAGTTAGATGAAAAATTATATAATGATCCAATAGAGATCAAATCCACCAAAAACTATACTAGTGGTTGAATTCTTACACCCATAAAATAACCATGCAACAATTTAGTATGGATAAAAGAAATATCAAACACAAATGATAGATTCTCGTAACAATAAACACAACAAACAATCACAATGAACTCAAAAATTTTACCCTTGAAACCCAAACAAGAAAACTAGCTTCAAATGGTGGCTCGGTTCTCATTCCGACAATCTCTAATACAATGCAACTCTTGGCTCCCTGACCATCTTTCTCTCTTGACCAAAAGACCTTTTGAGAGTGAAATTAAAAGAGGAAATAGGAAGCATTGGGACAATTGGAAGGCCAACAAGTTGATCTTTCGTTTCTCATTCCTCAACGTATTCTCTTCTCCTATATTTTTTTTAAATAATCCATTTTTTCTTTTCATTTGTCTTATTCCACTTTTAACATTTTCATTATTTTTCCTAATTTGTCTAACCTTCATAAATTATCAAATCAACTTACAAATACTGAGTTTTAAAACCATTCATTGATTCAGAACCCTTTCAAATCTTTAACCTAATAAAAGCATTCATAATCTCCTTCTCTTTAATCTCATTTCTCACCTCTACAAATAGCTCAATATAAAAGCATTCATAATCTCCTTCTCTTTAATCTCATTTCTCACCTCTACAAATAGCTCAATATAAAATCGTATACTCAATCCAGAAAAGTATTAAAAATACCAAACTAGAGCTCAATATAAAATCTTATACTCAATCTGGAAAAGCATTAGAAATACATTCTAATACAAAAGGTAGAGCTCCATATAAAATCTTATACTCAATCTAGAAAAGCATTAGAAATACCAAAGGTACATGGGAGATAGCCTCTTACTATTATTTTAGTAAGAGGGCAAAATAATCTTAGTGGATTATACGTAGTGGTAACATGATATTTTTGGATGGCGCTTGTTGGATTGGATTCTCATGCATGAACATAAACCACCAAGTGGAATAACCAACTCATGTCCATTTCGTTGGTTACACGTGATGGATAGAGAACAAAATAATATACAAATGAAATATCTGGATTGTTAGAAGGTGGTATGGAATAAGATTAAAAAAATAGATGTTATGAACAAAGGATATTATATTTACCAAATCCACCGTTATTGCAAATTTGAATTCTGATTTTTTTTATTAGTCCAGAGTTCTTCTTATTCAAGTCTTGTTTTTTCAATCCAAAGGCACTAAAGGCAAAATAACACTCACTTAGAAATGACTTATGTTTATAATATATCAAATTAAATGCAAAGTATAATATATCAAATTAAATGCAAAGTGGGCTTTTGCATAATAATATATCAAATTAAATGCAAAGTATAATATATCAAATTAAATGCAAAGTGGGCTTTTGCATACTTGTAAAGATGAATTGTCCTTCTCAAAATTTTATTGACCATTTTTTAATTTAAAGGCAAACGAAGTATGTAATAATGTAATAGGAATTGACATAAAAACACATATCCTCTTAAAAAAATATGTGAAATGCTATTAAAAAAAAGTTGTATAAACAAAAGAACTATAAGTACGAGGTTAACAGAAATGGATATTAGTTTCTTTTTAAAATGTACTTCTACTAAGTCCACTTTTCTTTTGAGAAGATGTAGCTCCACTAAGACTTGGACCACTTTTCTTTCGAAGAAATGTACTTCCACTTAGATTAGGACCACTTTTCTTTTCAATAAATGTTTGCAACAAATTCACTTCAAGTTCACTTTTAATACTTCCACTTAGATTAGGCCCACTTTTCTTTTCAATAAATGTTTGCAACAAATTCACTTTTAATATCTCAAGTTCACTTTTAATGTACGTTGAATGTTTTTTTTGTTTTTTGTTTTTTAATAATTTGGAAGAGGAAAATTTGGTTCTTGCCAAAGAGTAACAAAAACTAGTAAGTGAAGGCTTCTTAAAGGCTTTTTAATTTTTCCATACTCTATGTTCATCTACAACTTTTTTATCTCTTTTTAAGATTTGTGAATTCTCTTTTTATAGTGCTAATTCAATTATTTTTGAATATCCAACTTATTAACAACAATGTAGAACACAATACGAAACTTGAAAAACTTGAGTATGAGGGATGGTGAGAATGGAGTGAAGAGGTTGATTTCTAGTTTGTTCGAAGAATGAAGTACTCTTATGTTTCCCAATAATGATTGTACTCAATTCATGTTTTTATAACTACGCAAGGTATATTTCCACATTGACCTTCTACATGAATTCAATGATTGGATTTCTAAGTCAAAGGAGGTCGATGCCTTCATTTAAGGCGCATGATGGAAAAAAATGAGATCCTAGGTTAACACTTAGAAACAGAAGATTATTTTCCCATAAGCCCATTTTGCTCTTTCCCTCTATTGGAATCATAACTCTTCTGGTGCTCTCTACATCCATCTTGGACCATTAGATATTATATTCCAACAATAATATTTGCATAACTTGAGTTCATCATGGAAAGCCAACCACTTATTAATAGAAGATTATTTTCCCATAAACCCATTTTCCTCTTTCCCTCTATTGGAATCACAACTCCTTGTGTGCTCTGTACATCCATCTTGGACCATTAGATATTATATTCCAACAATAATATTTTCATAACTTTAGTTCATCATGGAAATCCAACCATGCAGTTTATATAAGTATGTTTACAACATGTACATGCCTAGACATTCACTAGTCAGACCTTAGCCTTGAGATATGCACTAAAAATCTATATAGAAATATTTATATCATTTATATATAAGGTCATTTATTTAAGCTTGCATGGTTTGACTCTCTTTATTATAACCATGGATTCACGATTTATACATAAATTGATCCACTACATTTTAGGGATCAAAACTAGGATATTACACATTTTCAAAATTTAGGTCTTCAAACTTATGGTGAAATTTTATTAGATTTGATTATTGTGATCAATGAATTTAATTATAAATATATACAAAGATACTTTGAAGTTTTTATGAAAGTTTTGAAAGATATTAAATCTTTTTAAATTAGTTCTACTTTTATAATGGTCTCAATTAGCATATTTGCTTCAATCACTCCAATTTTCTCAATTATCTTATTTGTCATTATTTTCTCAATTTACCCAATTAACTTAACTCAATTTTCTCAATTATTTTAAATTAGTCATTTGACCAAATTCATCTAATTAACACAATTATTTCTAATTGCATCAATTTCTCCAATATCATAGTTTTCCTAATTCTCTAGATTTTATTAAAAACTATTCGCTTGCTTTACTCAAAATGTCATTTTATGGTGCATAGAATGATTAGAATTTAATAATTCAAGAAAGAGATGGATTAAAAAAAAGTTATCTAAATATTCAATCTTTTGAAGTTCCAACAATTTTTGAACGAATTTCAATAATGAAAAATATACCTGTAAAAACTCTAAAAAACCAAACGTTTAAACTATCCAAATAAAAAACACATAATAATAATTATAGCCTTCAAAATCAAACAAGTAGAGAAGTGAATGCTTATAGAAGCTAAATTGGAATGTCTACCTCCCGGAAATTGTAGTTACGAATTCTATTTTAGATGCATGATACGCCATTAAAAAGATATCCATGAATTCTATATGGTGTTTTATTTATTTTCAAAAAATAGTAAAATTTTGAAGCTCTTTATAAATAATAATGTTATTTAAATATCAAGATATCAACCATAAATAAATATAAATATAGAAAAAAAAATAAACATATTTTTTAATTTGATTTAAATTGGATAAAATTATTTAATGTTAAAATTATTTAAGTGCTACAACTTGAGAATCCTACACCCAATGTCACCTCGATGTAGGTCCCACAATTGAAGGGTGACTAGGTCACTCTAGGGAGGTGATCTCAATGACCCTAGGGGGATGGAGATGGAGATGGAGATGGAGATAAGAAGAAGTGAAGCCCCTAGAGGTCAAGTCTAAGTGGGATGAAAGGTGGGAAGAGATGCCTTGTAAGTCAAGTAATTGTTGCCCCACAAGTATAGTACTTCTCCAGAGAATTGTACTTGACCGAGACACAAGAAAAGACACTTTGCAATGGTATATGTTAGTTTGATCAGCAAGTTAAACTTGTTGTCTCTAATTTGCAGCAATAAATATTAGTTTATATCAGCAAATAAAACATCTAAATCAGCATACAAAGGTCTAGACTATTTGAGTAAATCCGCATCAACATTTGCAATGAATATAGTCTGAAAAAATGACACTTAAGAAGCAAGAAAAGATGGTTGTTGTAAAAATGTATTTTCTGCAGAAAATTACAGCCTTATGGCTGTAGCATTCAATGGAATGCAACAGCAAAATCAACCACACAAAATTGTCAAAAACTAGCCCAAAAGATGTGCCCTAGTTAGTAGAGTAAGTGAGCAAAATTTAGGAGTTAGTCTAGGGTTAGTTTAGGGGTTATGAGAGTGTTAGTAGCTAGGGTTATGCAGCCCTAATGGTTGTAGGTTAAAGTTTGTAACAAAAATTGGAGTATTGGGAGAGAGGGGATGCCCTAGTGGGGGAAGACTTCTCTCAATGAGGCAAATCAACTTCAAGCAAGAAAACTTTCAAAATATCAAAAAATATGTTTCCCAAGGCAATTATTTTATATCTCCAATGCAAAAAAGTATGACTAGAGCCTTTACTATTGGGTTAATGGAGTTAAATAAACAAAGAGCTAGAGAAGCTACTTCCTTGGAGGTGTAAGCCCTTTTACTTCCCAAGGCAAGTTTCTCTAGCTAGGGTTTAAGCTAAGAGGGTGTATGCCCTTACACTTCTCTTAGCAAAACCTAGTGAAATCAATGAGATGAAGCATAAAATAATGAAGGCTATGGTGGGGGTGTATTGCCTTATACTTCCTGCCTAGCTCCTAGCATAACAAATACTTCACTTTAAAAAATGATAGCATAATATTAAAAGACCATAACAAGATCAACAGAAATGCCAAGATAATCCACCATAAGAGCTAGAAAACATCATTCAAAGCTAGCGCTAGACCTCCTCCATCAACCATTCATAAATATAGCCATAAACAAGTGCACAAGAGATAAAAGAGCCAAGTATAGCGAAAATTTCAGACCAAGTCCTCACTCAATGAGGGAGAGTTATGTTAAAATGAGATCTTATGATCTCTTATTTGTACAAATGTCACCAAGGTGACTTATCCATAAATTAAGGGGTAAAACACAAGATTAGGGGTCAACAACCCTAATCTTTCCCCCTTTTACAAAGTAATTCATTTAAAATTCACTTTTTCACATAAGAAAACCTTAATTTTAGAAGGACGTCTCCCCTTTAGGGGACGTTTTGTCACTTTGAGGAAGTCGTTGGTGTTGCAGAAGCATGGGTAGGCCTCCAAAGGCCACATGTCAAGCATCTAAGCACTCTCATCATGGTGAAGACACTCTTCTCCTAAAAATGTCCATGTGTCAAATGAGTGGCACCTCACTAGCATGCCATATCCCCCAAGCATGACGTCAAGCTCAAAAATAGGACGTTTTTTCCCTCCTGGGAAAATTGTTTGTCAAGTGAGGGTTGGGCTATGTCGTCCAAGTCATCATCAAGGCCTTCCAAGTCTGATCTCTCTCATTTGGCATGTAGGACCCTGACATCCAACCCGTGGGCTTGTGGCCCCATGGAAGCTCAAACTAGGTTTTTTCTCCCAAAACTTTCCACCAACTAGGTCCTACAAAGACAAATGAGCACGCCCTCCAAGGATCTCAAGCCATAACATCATGATAAGTGAATCCAATCAATAAATACGCCATCTAATCATGTGCAACAAAGATCATTATATCAAACAATTAACTGCTCAAAGACATTATGTGACTTGTCAAGCTTGAATATGGGAGGGTTGACGAGGTGTTTTATTGAGTAGATCTTTCCCTAGGTCAATGAGAGTTTCCAAGAGATCCCTCTCTAAGCCATGTAAAGTGGATGAAGTGGTTGGGGTCAAGACTCAATAGGCATAGGGATCATGACATACAAGGAGTCGTAGTGTCTCATTCATGGGTGCCTTTGTAGAGGGTGTGTGGTGCCTTCGTCCGCAATGCTTTTTTCCCAAGCCTGTCAATTGCATTTTATCTTTCTTTCTTTGTATTTTCTTTCATAATAGCATAAGGAGAGATTGAAGGTCACTACCCTGGCATGTTAACCAGATGATGGCAATGTCACCCACAAACACCTAGTGGAAATGATAAGGTTGTCTTGTGATGAGACCCCCTTTCTCTCAGCCATGGAAATGAGAGTCATTTCCCTGGTTTGGTGACTAGATGATGGCAAAGTCATACCACTAGATATTCATGGACATGATAGGTCGGCTCATGATGAGACCTCATATCTTTCAACTAACCTTTTAAGCATTCTTTATTATATTGTGGGTCCCCTTTACTCAAATATAAGCATTTTATTGCTTTCTTGGGTGATCCCTGGGCGAAGCATCTGGAAGGTTTATTACAAGTCTTTTATTTTTTACCCAACATCAACCCCTCTGGGCCTTCAGCCCCTTCTTCCCATAGAATGAGGGGCAACCCCTTCTTCGGTCGATACACCCTAAAATCCCAAGAGATAAGGAAATGGAGTGGAATAATGATGGAAAGTGGTAAGTATGATCGGGAATGGTACGATGGCTCAATAAGGGAGTTCCTAGTAGCAAACCCATTCCCAAAGAATACCACTTACTGGGGCACAATGTTAGCCACCTAGGTGAAGCAGGGAAAAAGGCATAATGTCCAAGCATATATCATGAAATCTAGAGCAATATAAGATACAACATAATCAAATGGCTTTAATATTAAAATGATGCTCACCATAATACTGACTTGTACCTCATGGAGCAAGGCCCACTACCTTCCAGAAGCCAGCTAATGTGGTGGATTCCATATGCAAACATGTGCCATCTGTGGTGGTGAGTGGGATTCCCATCTATGCAAAAGGGTATTTCTAGTCATGTAGTCTCTCGACACTCCATATCTGCAACATGAGAGCCTCGAGACATAATCTCCTTAGTTATCCACAAAATGAGGATAATATCTGGCTCCTACTTGCGGACATGTGCTCGTTGTAGAGTGCATGAGAACCGTAACATCTCCTGGTATACCTGTTCCTGCAAGAAAACATCAAATTGTCAAGTGCAGGATGGCCTACTCATCCTTGTTCTCATATGATCATAATCAAAACCCACTAAACTAGAAAAAGAAAAATTTGACATTTTTTTAAGAAATTCTAAACTAAGCATGAAATCAATATGCAAGTAGAGTAAAATGAAAATGAAATGCATCTAAAATAGTATGAGAAATCAAGATGCAAATGCAAGGAATCAAGATGACTTACCTACTTACCTAGGGCACGAGCCTTGAATAAGTCATGTGACCTGGATGTGAGGTTGGAGAAGAGACCCATCTACTGGTAGTGGCATCTTTCTCCCATCTAATGTTGTCAAATAGTACATTTATTTGTAATACTTCTTCTTGATGATGTAAGGGCCAAGAAAAGAATTGTTGTCTTCTTGGTCATATATGGGTTTACCCTTTCTTTTTTCCCACATGAGCACAAGGCTTCCTTCATTGAAATTGATGCAAGGTGTGTTCTTATTGCGAGGAGGCTCTGTGTGGATTGTATTTTTGACAATTCCTTCATGTTTCTCATCATCGTTTTGTATAATATCGATAGATCTCGGCTCCTTCCTATGGTATTGTACAGTCTTAGTTTTATCTTTCCATGCGAGAAACATCTCTACTAAATCTTCCTGCATGAAGGGTAACTCAGATGGATCATACTCAATAACATGTGGAGGCATATCATGGTAGTGTTCACTGACATAGTTGGGGCCCCTCAAATTCATCACATTTGTATCTTTCTTTTTCCTATTATGTAAGATATCATATGTTCCATTGCCCATGGGAATATATGCATGTGTAAGGTTCATGCTAAGGAAACCTACAAGGGTTGAGGACTAGGTCCTTGACAAGAGCATCCCCCAGGCATCAGGGACATCGATCACCAATATGTTCATGAGGACGTTGATATGTCGAAATTCTATCAAAAAATACCTCAATGTCTTCACATACTCCCAAGACCTCAACTCTTCTTGAATCAATACCACAAACATTTCCATAAGGTCGAGTTGTCTTCAAACCAAGTTGTTTCATTACCTTCAAAGATATGACATTTGTTGAGGCCCCTAAATCAAGCATGCAGTTGTTCAAGTGGAGGCCATTCATGCCTAATGAAATATAGAAGGGAGGGTTCTTGTCTTTTGGCTGATCGAGATACATAGTATTCAAAATGATGGGAGGATACTCCTTCTCGGATAACACCTATAATATCCTCTAAAAATCCCTTTTTACGGAAGGGATCTTACACATCTCTGTCACTAGGACCATCATATTCAGTTTTCCAAACATGTTTGCAACATCTATATTCCACTAAATGCTATATGTAGGAGTTGGCTTAGGAAGAAACTCACATATCGGTGGTGGAGGTGGTGGAGCCACCTTCTCTGGTGATGGAAGAGGAGTGTTGGGCTATAATGGAGGGGCTAGAGAATTTTTTCTTCTATACGTTAGAATTTTCCTCCTCCTTAATTCCTTCTTCTGATCATCTGTCAATTTATTTAAGGCCCAGAGTCTCCCCTCTATTCTCCTATTCTTCTGGCTTCATTGATATGTTCTTGAGTAACATGTTCATCTCTGATATTGCAAATCATGAAGTTTATATTGTCAAGATAATCTTCATCTTGTCGGGGGCACTCATATTCCCTGTGGGGTTCTTGGCATGGGAGAAACCAAGCTTCTATATCAACTATCTCAACAAGTTTCAATGTATTTGGGGCCTTTGCCTCTTGTTGAGGTCTTAGTTTCCAACCGGTGGCATCTCTCTACTACCTGGAAAACTGAGGTCTGGGAGAAGATTAATTTATTTCCACTGTATTCATACGGTTCATAAGTTGATACTTCACCTAGACAAACCGAGTATTCATTTGGTCTATCTTTTGAGTCAGGAGAGCAATCATGTCAGGAACACTGCTATTGGAAACCTTCGTCCTTGTTTCTATCTTGTTGCGAGGGTACTGAAAAGGTTCTATTTTTTAATCAAGGATATTTTCTTCAATGTTGGTACTGAATTCTTTAGCCTCTTCCAATGATGTGGGATTTTTATCTTTAAGAATGTATCAGAACTGTCCTTCAAAGGAATTCATGTAAAGGAGACGAATTGATGATGTTGTAGGATGGTAATCTATTGGAATTTGATTGTACAACCGGTCAAATCTTGAAATGAATTCCCTTATCGTTTCATTTTCCTTTTTCTTTATTTGATTGAAATGAGTCCCAACTGTCCCACCATCTGCTTTTCTTGACCATCTGCTTTTAAATAAGGCAGAAAAGGCATCATAGGTCATGATATGATTATCAGGCATTCCCTTGAACCAATCAAGAGCTTCTTCAGTCAATGATGAAGCACATAATCTCATGGCTACATCTTCATGATTAATACCTACATTGTCCATATCCCGGCCCATGACATAAATGTGGTCTTCGGTAGTTATCACATTGTTTCCTGGGAACTTTGGCAACCACTTGTTGACTTATGTTGGCATATTGTTAGGGTAACCTTGGATATTGGCCATGTTAAGGGGTTTGTAGCGGTCCCTTTCCCAAGGGCGAGCCATTGGAGCAAGAGGAAGGGATTTATGGAAAAGGGTTTTAGAAACGGGAGACTTGATAGGAGGCCTTCTTTGGTAAACCTTAGAAGGCTTGAACCTCCCAACGGAAAAAGGTTTGGGGAAAGAAGGATTCTGGGAAGGTGGAGTCGTCAGATGAGTTTCAAAATGAACTCATAGAGAAAGGTGGAAAGGGAACATCCCTCGGGTGGAGTCACCAGGAAAGCTAAGGAAAAGGATTTGGGATAGCTTACCAAATTGTCGTTAGGGTATGAAGAAGATTCAAAATCTTCCCCAGAAACGGCGACAAAATGTTATAGCGCAAGTTGTAGGTTGGGAAAATCCCAACCCAACCACAAATAAAGTGCTACAACTTGGGAATCCTACACCCAATTGCACTTCAAGGGTAACTAGGCCACTCTAGGGAGGCGTTCTCGGTGACCCTAGGGGGATGGAGATGGAGATTGAGATAAAAGGAAGTGAAGTCCCTAGAGGTCAATTCTAAGTGGGATGAAAGGTGGGAATAGATTCTTTGTAAGTCAAGTAATGTTTTCCCCACATGTATAGTACTTCTCTAAATGATTGTACCTGCTCGAGACACAAGAAAAGACACTTTGCAGTGATATATGTTAGTTGGATCAGCAATTTAAGCTTGTTGTCCCTAATTTGAAGTAATAAATATCAGTTTATATCAGCAAATAAAACATCTAAATCAACATACAAAGGTCTAGACTATTTGATTACAAGATTTGCAATGAATATAGGCTAAAAAATGGCACTTAAGAAGAAAGAAAAGATGGTTGTTGTAAACATGTATTTTCTGTAGAAAATTAAAGCCTTATGGTTGTAGCATTCAATGGCATGCAGCAGCAAAATCAACCACACAAAAGTTCCAAAACCTAGCCCAAAATATGCACCCTAGTTAGTAGAGTAAGTGAGCAAAATTTAGGAGTTAGTCTAGGGTTAGTTTAGGGGTTATGAGAGTGTTAGTAGCTAGGGTTATGCATCCCTAATGGTTGTAGGTTAAAGTTTGTAACAAAAATTAGAGTATTGAGAGAGAGGGGACACCCTAGTGGGGGAAGACTCCTCTCAATGAAGCAAATCAACTTAAAGAAAGAAAAATTTCAAAAGATCAAAAATTACGTTTCCCAAGGCAATGATTTTATATCTCCAATGCAAAAAAGTATGACTAGTGCCTTTAATATTGGGTTAATGGAGTCAAATAAACGAAGAGCTAGAGAATCTACCTCCTTGGGGGTGTAAGATTTTTTACCTCCCAAGGCAAGTTTCTCTAGCTAGGGTTTAAGCTAAGAGGGTGTATGCATTTATACTTCTCTTAGCAAACCCTAGTGAAATCAATGAGATGAAGCATAAAATGATGAAGGCTATGGTGGGGGTGTATGCCCTTAAGCTTCCCACCCAACTCCTCGCATAAAAAATACTTGAATTGAAAAAATGATAGCATAATAGTAAAATACCATACCAAGATCAATAGAAATGCCAAGATAATCCACCATAAGAGCTAGAAAACATCATCCAAAGCTAGCGCTAGACCTCCTCCATCAACCATTCATAAATATAGCCATAAACAAGTGCACAAGAGATAAAAGAGCCAAGTATAGCGAAAATTTCAAACCAAATTGATCGAGATTTTATGAAAAGAATGAAATGAATACAGATTATCATTATCTTTAACACATAGAAACACAAGGAATAATAACAAAGATAATGTAAAAACGACTTCTATTCAATAAGGAAATATGTTGAAATTGTGAAATGCAGATGGAAAACAAGCTTGCTAGAATGGTGGTGGCTTATCTCTGAGAAGAGATGTGACGACTAAGCTCAATCACAAGAAGATGGTTACAATGAGGCTCTCCAAGCCTTTTTACAATAAACAGGAATGCCAAAACCCTAGACATCCAAAAACCTAACCCTGGGAGATGAAGCACCAAAATTCATGTGGGCCTCGTTGGGGTAAGTTAGTACATCAACTTCCTAGGGTCGTAACTTTTGCATACGATCTCCATTTTAGGTGCACGATAATCCATTGGAAAGGTCTATCCGAGGAATACACATGTTGTTGTTAGAGTCTAAGTTTGTTTTCAATTTGACTGTGGTGATCCCTAAAAATGTTGTTTAGGGCCTCAAAACGGCCCCGGAATTTTGGGACCTGAAAACTAGAAAAAAAACTGCCAAACTAAAAAAATACCAAAATGAGCCAGTTGGAATAGGTGGGAGGCCACCGAAATCCATATGGATCAATATTTCCCCTTAGGAAGCAATGGTCTCCATTGCATTGAGTCCCCCCATCAGATGAAGAAATTTCTACTGAATTTGGCCCCGGGTGAGTCACTTGACTTGGTGCAGGAGTTGTCCTTCTTTGACAACTCGATAAAGATGAATCCTCTTTTGTCAAGTACCCTTGACCTGTGTGTCCAAAATATGATCATTGGATGCATGTTGCATGCAGTCAAGGTTGATATCTATTGGTGTCAATTGTTCTTCTATCTTTGAGGTGTCCAATAATGGTGGGAAATATGACCGAAGGAGAGCCACGTTGAACACTGGGTGCAGGCCAAGGAAAGGGGGAATGTTGAGCTCAAAAGAATTGTCGCCCAAAACATTGGTGATGGTGTAAGGTCCATGACGAAGTGGGTGAAGCTTCCACTGGGGCCCTATAAGGTGTTCTTTCTGAAAGTGCAACCAAACTTTATCTCCCACATGAAACTTATGTGGCACCCGATGTTGATCATGGCACTACTTGTACTTGGCATTGGACTTCTGTAAAATATCCTGAACCTGTTAGCGGATGTGTTGCATCCGCTCAATGAACCGGGTGGATTTTCCAACTTCGGTTGGAGCGGGTGACGAGTCGGTCGGGGTGGACGCAAGGGGTAGTGCAACATCCATGGGACCCAATGGTTGGAATCCCAACCCCACCTGAAAGGGGATGTGTTCGGTTGAGCTATGTATGGCCCGGTTGTAGCTATTATGAGCATAGGGAAGACTCTCATCCCATGTGCAGGGGTTCTTGGAATTGTACATGTGCAAGATATGCACGATCAATTGGCGACCTCAGTTTGGCCATCTGTCTGGGGGTGGAAGTCAGTGGATTTGGTGAGCTTGGTGTCCAACAGTGACCAAAGGCTAGACCAAAATGTGTTGAGGAACTGGTTGTCCTGATTTGAGAAAATGGTTTTTGGGATTCCAAAATGTACCCACACTCATTAAAATAAGAGCTTGGCATTGGCCTCCATTGTGATGCTCTTCTTGTAGGCGGGCATAATCGTTGTCTTGGAAAAGTGATCAACAACCACAAAAACATAGTCATTTCCCCGCTTGGTGGACAAGAGGCCCAAATTGTAGTCCATTGAGATGGATTCCCATGGCCTGTTAGGAGTAGGCATAGGGGTGTACATGCCCTTTTTCTTAGTGGTCGGTTTGGAAATAGCACATGCAGTGCAGAACTGAATGTACTTGCGTACATCCTCCCAAAGTTTCGACCAATAGAAATGTTGTTGCAGAACTGCCATTGTTTTTTTTACACTGAAATGTCTTGTCATCCGACTATAGTGGGCTTCCCAGTCAGCTTCCTAAACTTGATGGAAACATAGAATGTACCATGACACAACATCCCATCCACAAAGATGGAAATTAGTGACAAATGGTTTACACCCAACATTTGGTGCAGGTGGTGGCAAAGTCAGGGGTATGTCTCATAGGAATTGGGATCATCACGGAGATCACCAAACAATTAAGTGAGAGTCTAGCAAGTGGTGAGTTTCATGATGGAGGTTATTTGAGGCAATCAACAACTGGGTTGGTACTTGATTGGAGGTTGGCTGAGACAATCAACAACTCGGTTGGTACTTCCTATTTTATACTTGATGTTGAGGTGGAATTGCTGCAGGTATGTGGATCACTTCTGATGGTGGTCATTCTGCAATTTTCCTTGTGTCTGCATGAACCGCAGTGGCTTATGATCAACATGGATGACTGTCTCTTTCCCAAGAATGTAATGCCTCCACCGGTGGTAGGATTGCAGAATGGAGTACATTTATTTTTCATAAGTAGGGTACTTACGGATGACATCGAATAATGTCTCACTATGATAGGCCATGGGGTGGTCGTGTTGAGTGAGAACTGCACCCACAACATAATCTAAAGCATTTTTCTTGATCTCAAAGGGTTGTTGCAGGTCTGGTAGTGAAAGTATTGGGGTTGAGCACATGCGTTTCTTCAAATCATCGAACTCTTGATATTGGGACATGTCCCACACAATTATTTCCTTACCACCACCCCTGGTTACTTGGCCGAGGGCCCATGCAATATGGGAAAATCTCAACATGAATAGCCCAAGTCTTGTTGTAGATGAGGATGTCGTCCAGATACACCACTACAAAAGTATTGGTGAAAGGTCGCAGGATATCATCCATCATCCTCATGAAAGTTGTTGGTGCATTTGTCAAACCAAAGGGCATGAATAGCCATTCAAAAATACCTTCTTTTGACTTGAAGGTGGTCTTCTATACATTTGTATGCACTATTGGGACCTGGCTGTAGCCAGACTTTAGATCAATCTTACTTAAGTATTTTTCCCCCTTGAGCTGATCAAGGAGGTTGTCGATTCGGGGAATCAGGTACCAGTTCCTAACTGTGATTTTATTTAGGGATCGGTAATCAATGCAGAGTCATCAGGCCCCGTCTTTCTTCTACACCAACATGATTGGGCTCCCACAAGGCGATGATATGGGACAAATGTTCCCCTTATAGAGCAGTTCTTGGATATGTTGCTTGATATTCCCATTCTCCAATAAAGAGCGGCGGTAGACTGGCCCATTGGGTAGTGGGGCATTGGAGGTCAAATTGATGGGATGCTTGACCTGACAGTGCAGAGGTACCCCTGTAGGTGAGGAAACGATATCTTTCTATTCTTCCACGACCTTATCCACTTTCTTTTGCTATGTGGAGAGGTCGGCCACGGAAGCCCTGGATGTGGCTGCAATCTTTCTCTTTTTCTGAGAGTGAATCACAAAGAAGAAAAACTTCCCGGTATAAGAGATGACCTTCCTGCATTTCTTGGCAGAGATCAAGGAAATAACACTAGGTGGGACTGCCTAGGGTATCCTATACAATTTCATGTGCAACGTAATAATAACACTACGAGGCCTAGACGCATATACATCATGATGTTTCCATAAATAAGGTTGGCCCAAAAGAACATCAAAAACTTCAAGAGGATCAACATCACACAATACCTCATCTTTGAAGGGCTTGATGTCGTACGATAGGCGACACTGTTGACTGACACGGAGGTCGCTTCCTTGGCGGGACATCCAATGGTGTAGGGTTGCGGGTGCGACATTATTGATAGGGCTAGTTGCTTGATGACCTCTGCTGATATGAGGTTCTTCTGGTTGTCGCTATCAACGATGAAGTGCAGTGGGGTGCCTTTCACCCACATCTGTGAATGAAAGAGGCGCTCTCCTTCTTCTATCTTGTCTGGTTCACCGGGATGGATCTTGGTGGTAGCAATGATGGCACTAGATTTCGCGTCAATGATCCATCTTCCCCTTTCTGGTTATGGCTCATATTCGGAACCCGCATCTGATTCAGAGGCTTTCACCTCAGCCACCAGCGACTGTTTTGAGCAGTAATCAACAATGTTATGCTAGGGGCTCTTATGGAAGTCGCACCACCTCTCGATATCTTTCTTCATCCTTACGGTTTCCTTCTTTGCTTGAAGCGTAGATTGGTTGTCTTGAGGCTCTCCATATTTTCTATGTCCTTTTTTCTGTGGGTTGGGGCTTCCCTTTCCTTGCTTTTACTGTGAGGGGTTCCTAGGCCCAAATTGTCGTGTTTTTTGTTTAATCTTATGCTCGATTTCGACGGTATATCGATAGGCGCGCCCATGAAAGAGATGTCTAAAAACTCCATTTCGGCCTGGATGTATCTATGCAGACCACCGCAATACTTGAGCACCAGATGTCGCTCAGAATATTTGAGACCCAGCTTGGTGTTCAAGATATCGAAGATATTTGTGAACTATGGCACTACTTGGTCTCTTTCCTGCCGCAGTGTGGTCCATTTTATATACAGGTTATCATAACTTCCAACAAGGTAGTATTGTTCCTTAATAGCATCCTTGAAGGACTCCTAGGTGACCGCGACTGTAAATAATGAGGGTTCATGTGTTTGGGTTTTCTCACTGAAAGTCTCCCACGAATATTTGACATGGGGAATGACTTTGAAGAGCGCAAAAGTAATATTTTCTCTATTCGAAAAGTTATGGACATAAAAATACCCTTCTAGAAGATTCAACCATTTGTCTATAACATTTACATCTATCTGACCTTAAAATATAGGAATATCAAAGATCACTATATCAAACAATTAACTGCTCAAAGACACTATGGGACTTGTCAAGCTTGAATATGGGAGGGTTGACGAAGTGTCCTATTGGGTAGATCTTGCCCTAGGTCAAGGATAGTTTCCAAGAGATCCCTCTGTAAGCCATGTAAAGTGGATGAAGTGGTTGGGGTCAAGACTCAATGGGCATAGGGCTCATGACATACAAGGGGTCGTAGTGTCTCATTCATGGGTACCTTTGTAGAGGGTGTGTGGTGCCTTTGTCTGCAATGCACTTTTTCCAAGCCCATCAATTGCCTTTTATCTTTCTATCTTTGTATTTTATTTCATAATAGCATAAGGAGAGATCGAAGGTCACTAGCCTGGCGTGGTGACCAGATGATGGCAATGTCACCCACAAACACCTAGTAGAAATGAGAAGGTTTTTTCGTGATGAGACCCCCTTTCTCTCAGCCATGCAGCTGAGATTCGTTGCCCTGGTTTGGTGACAAGATGATGACAAATTCATACCACTAGATATTCATGGACGTGATAGGTCGGCTCGTGATGAGACCTCCTATCCTTCAACTAACCTTTTAAGTGTTATTTATTATATTGTGGGTCCCCTTTACTCAAAGATAAGTGTTTTATTGCTTTCTTGGGTGATCCCTAGGTGAATCATCTGGAAGGTTTATTACAAGGATTTTATTTTTTACCTAAAATCAACCCCTCTGGATATTCAACCATTTCTTCCCATAGAATGAGGGACAACCCCTTCTTGGGTCAGTACACCCTAAAATCCCAAGATATAAGGAATTGGAGGGGAATAATGATGGAAATTGGTAAGTATGGTTGGGAACGTACCTGGTTGGGAATGGTACAATGGCTCATTAAGGAAGTTCCTAGTAGCAAACCCATTCCCAAAGAAGACCACTTACTAGGGCACAATGTCAACCACCAAGGTGAAGCAAGACAAAAAGCACAATTTCCAAGCATATATCATGAAATCTAGAGCAATATAAGATACAACATAATCAAATGGATTGAATATTGAAATGATGCTCACCATAATACTGAATTGTACCTCATGGAGCAAGGCCCACTTCCTTCCAAAAGCCAACTGATGTGGTGGATGACATCTACAAACATGTGACCATTTGTGGTGGTGAGTGGGCTTCCCATCTGTGCAAAAGGGTATTGTCGGTCATGTAGTCTCTCGACACTCCATATCTACAACCTGAGGGCCTCGAGACATAATCTCCTTAGTTATCCACAAAATAGGAATAACATACCAAAAAAAATCCAAATCCAAAAATACTTAGACTTCTTCCTAATAAAATAATAAACTACAAAAAAAAATATCACATAAACACATGATAGTTTAAGATTCCTTTTAACCTTTAATTATTAAAACATTTAGACTTCTTCCTAATAAAATAATAAACTATAAAAAGTATTACATAAACACATGGCAGTTACTCAACATTCCATTTAACCTTTTGTTAAGATTCCATTTAACCTTTAATTATTAAAACGTTTAGACTTCTTCCTAATAAAATAATAAATTATAAAAAGTATTAGAGAAACACATGGTAGTTGCTCAAGATTCCATTTAACCTTTTGTTCAAGATTYCATCTCACCTTTAATTATTGAAAATAATAAACTATAAAAAGTATCACAGAAACACATGGCAGTTGCTCAAGATTCCATTTAATCTTGTGTTCAAGATTTCATCTAGCCTTTAATTATTGAAAGTTCAAGAGTTCAATTGCAATGTCATTACTCAAATGACCTTCTTAAACCTTCAATAATTAAGAGATGAATCATTCATTATATTATTTTATTTTCTTAAGGGTTTAGGAAGATTGTTCGAACTCAACACATAAATTTTAAGATTTAAGTAGCTACCTGAATCAAAGATTAAACAACACTACAAGTTAAAAATGGTTAAAATATGATACTAGAGCAAGGGACGTGAGAGGTTTGTTTTTTAAATGTGACGTTTTAAAAATTATTATTTATTATATAATTTTTAAAAAATTATGTAAAAAAATTAAAAATATTATATATTTTTTTAATTATTATAAATATAAATAGTTGGTTTCTTGAAATCAATTTTTAATTTTATTTATTACTAAATATGATTTGTTTTATTTAAATATTTTATTTAAAAAATTAAAAATAAAATATATCATTTTACAATAACATAAATCAAAATATTGTTTTTTTTTCTCTAAATTTTAAATATCATTCATAAAAAAAATTATAAATTCATTTTCAAAATTTCAAAATATTAAATTTATTTTCAATAAATTAGAAAAATAATTTAAAACCAAATTTTATATAATGATGATGGTGACGATTGNTTTTTTTTTCTCTAAATTTTAAATATCATTCATAAAAAAAATTATAAATTCATTTTCAAAATTTCAAAATATTAAATTTATTTTCAATAAATTAGAAAAATAATTTAAAACCAAATTTTATATAATGATGATGGTGACGATTGTTAATATCTACTAAGATCTCCTTCTATCTATCGAAACTTAAGAAAACGATAATAAATTAATCAGTTTGCTTTAACATTTTATTTCTATGCTTGAAAAGGTTCGAGAGAAGCTTTCCTATATTTCCATAGTTTTGATGAGTTAATAGGTTAGGAAGATCAATAGTGTTACAAATATTTTGAAATTGAAATTTAATATGGACATAGGACATTGTAAGTGAAAGTGATTTTCATCCTCCACCTTCTTAACATCACAAAGATGACAATTTGTTTCATCACATGATGTTTTAGGAATCGTCCAACACCCCATTTCACTATGGATCTTGTGAGAATTCATTCTTATTTTAGCAATGTCAATTTTCGTCTTTAAGCTAGCTATAACAAAAGGATATTTTTTATCTTCTAGTTTGGGGTTAATGACCACTTTATAGTACCTTAATTTTCTTTTATCCTCTATTTGTTTATCGCAACACATTTTCTCCTTAAATTTAGATGTGATCGTATTTTTAATGGTATAAATACTTTGTAGAGAGACCTCCTCCTATATTTTCCAGTGGTTTATCCAAGACTTAACATATTAATGACAACCCTCTTAAGCCATAAGTAACTTCAACTAGATTTTTAAGCAATCCTAGGAAGCCTCTTGTATTTCATATTAGTTACATTGTGCTTGTACATTAGGTACCTAGTCAGAGCCATAGTCTCAATAGAGAAATTAC
This sequence comes from Picea sitchensis, assembly GCA_010110895.2. NCBI lineage: Eukaryota > Viridiplantae > Streptophyta > Pinopsida > Pinales > Pinaceae > Picea > Picea sitchensis. The sequence continues at coordinate 21,937 of SNQJ01S0043318.1, forward strand.
CAGCTTCTATGAGGAGGATAACATAAGACACATTGCATTTAATTTTAAGAGTATAGATTGTATAAAGCTTATAGATTTCCTTGATTTTCCTCCATGATTCTCGAGAGATGTTGTAGCGCCAAACTTCACATCGATATAGGATAACAGGAGTGACAAGAGTCTCAAAGAAAAGTTTATTTTTTTCCCGAAACCAAAACTCTACTAATTTATAGTTGTTCTCAAGAACAAATATGCTTTCCACTCTTTGTTAATCCTTTCTTGATGCGATAGTTCTAGTTAATTGTATGATGAAGGTCGACTCCAAGATATTTTGTGAATTAATTTCTTTTAAGTTGTTATTTCCATACACAAAATTAACATAAGTGATTTTTTGAATTTGATCATTATTACCTTTGTTTTTTCAGTGTTTACTAACATACATGCTAGAATAGAAATCCTTGATAATTGTTAGTTTCTTATTGGGATGATAGGGACATTGCTATCGGGATTTTGGTGCATGGGAGTGTTAAAACCCTTTCCTAGTCAATACATGAGAATATTAAAACCCTCTCCTAATAGGTATAAAGAGCCGTATGATCTCTTGGTTATTGGATTGGAATATTCTATGCCACAATAGAATATTTAACAAGGGTATGGATGATACCAACATGTAGAGAAGAGTTGTGAGAGTCATGACCATTGTAGTTGGTTATTGTGTATAGCCAAGTAACAATGACAGGAATAAGAAACATAAGAAACATAGAACAAGCTAGTCAATAAATAATGACACCAGTATGCATAAGAAGGTAAGGTAAGTTTCTTAAACCCTAAATATAGAGAAATGAAACTAAGTAATAATGACTGCAAGGCATTATTACAAAGAATAAAGTAATGGAGGTTGGTATGGTAGAGATCCACCAAAGATAAAAAAGAGAACAAGGACTTCATGAGGTGATGTGTGGCTTATGTGATGGGGGAATCATCTTTGTTGGAAAGTGTATGAACCAAAAACTTATGTGTAACCAATAACTTATGTGTAAAGAATACAGAAGAAGAAATAATGAACTTTAATTCACTTTAAAGGTGATAATGGAGGAATAAAGGACTCCATTGTGTGTGGATTAGTCTTGGAGAATAAAATTAGACTTCTAAAAGAATTATCCAATGAAGTGAGATAAATTTTAGTATTGAACAAAGTCTACAAACAACTATATATAATTGCAGGAGATGCCATAACATGAATAGTGAATCTTGTTAGAAGATATTGCAACACTGGCGGAATGATTATAGAAACTGATGAGAATTGTGATGAGGGTTTTTGAAAAAGGTAGAGAAGGGTGAGTGCATTCCAAGTGTACAAATAGATATTAAACCAACTAAGAAAATAAGAAGTGCAATTATTTATAGAATGTAAGTATCAGAAGGAATATGAAAGGGGAAAGTATATCTATGATCGATAATGGATGCAAAATAGGGTGAAATTTGGAGGAGTGTACATGAAGTTGGAATGACATAAAATGCATCATTATAGTGTGCTAAAATTTTGATTAATGAAGTTAAGATTGAGGCCAGACTGAACAAAGAAAAGGAGAGTGGTTAATAAGACTGCGATATCAATATAAAGCTAGAGTAATATAAATTGCAACACCATAATTGTTGGAAAGTTTAGGAAAGGGAAAGTTAGACAAGATTGACCTAGAAAATGAAGCATAAGTTGAAGAGGTAATACCAATATGATATATGGGATGGAAATGTAGAATGGAAAAGTTGGGCTTGGATGGAAAGTGCTCAAAAAAGGGAGAAGCAATGCAAAAATGATCAAAGTGAGAGCACAAAATGTTGCAAGAATCCAGTGGAGTTTGAGGACAACAAAAGATAGCAAAATAAGTTGGAAAATGCTACATAAATCTACAAGATACTGAGGAATCGGTTGTAGTAACAAATAATGAACATGTCCAGTAAGGCAACCATGATAATGAGGGAGAATTCATTAACTCTTCTCTTGTTTCATTGATATATTTCTTAATATTGTGAGAGTTGTTATGTGTTGATAGTTTTAAAGCATAGAAATGATGGAAATGAAATAGATAAGATAAATGGAATGAATATGTACTCAAGGACATACTAAGAAGTGATGCAGAGTGCATATAGAAATTCTTGAGCGTACATAATATGCATATAGACCAAGAATAGTTTGTTGCTATGTATGCAATAAATCATGTCTGTAAAGGAAACACTTCATTGAGTTAGCAGTGAAAACCCTGGGACAATTTGAGTTAGCGATTCAAATCCCATAACTATAGAAGAAAGGGATACTCGACGTGCTACTATTTGAATTTGTTGAAGTCATGTGCTACTAAACCATGGATTAAGTAACCAGGAAAAGGTTGATAACATGGATGAAGATGTGGATGGTGTTACTTCTTATGATAGTTATATTAGGAAGAAAAGAGGAGGAAAATAAAGTGTTGATCAAGAGGTTGGTGAAAGGAGTATGTGAGCCTCTATAACACAACAATTGATCGGGTAACATAAAATAAGATTATAAAAGCCATGTAGGTATGGATTTAGTGTACTTGTGTTGCATAGATGTTTAAGGGAATTAGTTAATAATTCTCTCATTTGAGATTTGATATCTAAATTGGCATGTTTATGTGATTTGAATGCATTTATGTGAATGATATCCCACTTGGTGTGGTAAAGGAGAAAGGCCTTGGACATACGAACGTTGTTTAATATTTTGAATGCATTCATATGAGATAAAATGGCATGTCAAGTTTCCATTTATGATCTAATAAAAAAAATGGCATGTCAAGTTTCCATTTATGATCTAATAAAAAAAATGGCATGTCAAGTTTCCAGTTATGATCTAATGACCAAGGCAAGTGAGGGTTATAATCTTGTTATACAAATGAATTCCATGAGATCTAGCCATGTGTGAGGTGATAATGTTGTTGGATATGGAAAGTCTATAGTGCTACACAATTTTCCAATGGCCTCCATACTTGTATTGGTTTCCTAGACTATAATGTTCTTGTCAACATTGAGAGCACCTTTAGAGGGGAAGGGTTTCTTGAGGGACTACAGAGTGAAGAAATGACATTTCTTCTTGTATGCCTAAGGGACTGTTTAGCAAAGAAAGGGTTTATACATGTTGTTGTGTTGGGATGAAGAGTAAGGTGTCCATATGGTCAAGAATTATTAGGGAATTGGTTGGATGATGTGTCGAGGCATTGGGTAGACCTTCCAACTCATCATGGGGGACTACATGTGATCCGAAAAGATCTTTTAAAGACTATGGTTGAGTTTTTAAAATGAGTTCATTAACCGTTTAAGAATTTGATGAAAGAGGAAGAATTAATGATGTAAAAAAGAAGCCATAATAAGATATATAGATCTATAAATAAGCACAAGAATCAACAAACCATAACAACAAAATTTGTTAACAGAGTTCGACAATATCGCCTACATCTCTGAGCCTTTGTCTTAGTGGGTGAGGCTTTCTTATTTCTCTTCAAATCTTCAAAAGTACATCAGAAAAGGGTCAAATGAATTACAAACTGATCTGGTTGTGTTCTTCTATATCTCAAGAACCCAACACAATTGACGAAACTAAAAATGGATGAACAAAGCTCCCAGAAATGACCCGCAAAGTTGCTCTCCTCAATGGCTTCCCTGCATAAACATGGCTTTGGCTTTATAATTATTCAACATTTCTCCTCTTTGAACCTCTCTAAGGATGAAAAGAACCTCTAGTTTATATAATATTGAAGTTGGAAACAAACTCCCAACTTCCTCCTAAGATCTAGCCTCAAAAAGAGCTCCAGATCCTCCAATAATGGCCAAAATCCCTCCAAACATGTTGAAAAATCACTTAAAATCATATAATATGGTTTAAAACCCAAAAATTGGGAAAATATGTAGGAACAACCCTCGATCCTCGGGATCCTGGTCACATGCACACCTCCATATGGCCTTGGGCTGGCTGGCGCGCTGGTCTTTATCCCTTAGCTCCCGACCCTTGGTCGCTGGCATGGCCATATGGTCTGGTTCTAAACTTCTACGCGCCTATAACAACTTAGCCTTTGTATTCATGGTCCCTGGTCGGCCGGGTCTAGCCCTTGTCGATCGGGGATTAACCCAAAATTTAATTCTCACGCCAACATATGAGTGCAGAGGTTATATGGAATGGTCATGTGGTAGTTTGCGTTGGGGGTTGGGGCTAGGCCCCAACCCTTTCATCTGTCGGAATCACAATGTTTACAATTCAAATAATATGTTTGGACTATAGTTAACAAGTCACATCATGGGCGAGCTGGTAGCCTGATCCTTCCAAAGTTCTCCGCCCGGACTGGAAGTCACGGGTTCGACTCTCGTGGAGTCCATACAATTTTTCCCACAACAACCTACCAATGAAGGGGTGCCACATGGCACCATCACATTCGCCCAAAGCAATGACACATGTCGAGACATGATTCGCCCACTTGTTTGCCAACACTTTCCCAATCAGCATGCCACCTTTCTGACACGTGTCAGTCTGTACCGCCTAGTCACCTGCCACGTGTCAGGCCGTACTGTACGGTCATCTTCCATGTGTCCATTCGTACAAACACGTCACCAGCCACGTGTCACCTTTGGATGAAGCCACGTCATCATGATGACATCATCATGACATCATGCTGATGTCACTTGTCGTACCTGCTGACGTCAGCGTTGACTTTGACTAGTTTGACTTTTTGTCTATTTGGAAAAACGAGCATAACACAATATCTTTCTCATACGAGGTTTGTTTGAGCCCATTCAAGTTTCTTTGGGTTCGTAACGACGAGTCCTACACACACATCCGTTTTGAAGTAATTCTAGGAACTTTGAGTTTTAGGCCTTCCTAGACCCATTTTGGTTCCTCAATCCATTTTGGATCAACATGACATATGAATATGGTATTATTGAATTAATGCAAGGACACATTGAGTAAATGTGCATGAATAAATTATGTAAGTGTGCAAGTTGTGGTTATGCACACATATATGTTGGCATATATGCTTGAATGCATTATTTGAATGCATTGTGTGAATACATGCATGTGTTATCTTTCCTTGCAATTAATGCGATTACATCTAAAATGATGGAATTGTTTATAAATTAATGAGCCTTGAGATCATTTTAGGAGCTATTGTGATGTTGCAATGAAAGAATGGTATGCTAGAGTAGTCATATTTTGATGAGCTACATGAAATCTCTTTCAAAGGAACAAAGCTACAAAAAGGGATGTCTTGGATATGGCATTGAAAGAAATACATAAAGAAGACATGATCTATTTCCCACACAAATGAAAGCTAAGTATTATGTGGAATTTCCTATATTAATTATAAATATGGTCGCTATAATAACTACTCCATAAGTTATATAAAAGATAAATATATGACTCTTAATATTTTCATGATTATGTTTATGGCATAGGAGGATGTTGAATTGAATCTACCTAGTAAGGATAAAATATGATCATTGTAAGCTGGAAAGACATGGAATAAGGTCACTGGGATGGAATTGGGACCCTATGTTGGTGCTCTTCTTTCATGCGAAATCCTTGGCAAGATGGATCACCTGAGGGATTGTTTAGCAGAGAAGGGATGCATGAGCCTAGAAGGGAAAGTTCTTGCAAGGAAGGGGCAACTTGAGGGTGTGCCAAAAAACACAGTGAGATGAACTCTCACCCATGGTAGCCTTGTGAAGTAGAGAAATAATTATATACATAAGTATTTATCTAGATCTGCATACAAATTTTGGTATTATGAATATACATGTTGACATTGTGGAGATTAAAATTCGTGTGAATAATATAATTGTTGCATAAAAATGGGTATAACATGTAGGCTTCCTTGATGATTTTTATAGGTGTAGCTGAAGAGTGCATATATAATTGTATTATTGGATAAAGGAACATCGAGGATAGTGTTATTCCAATGGGGGGAGAAATTCAATACCCCCTATGATCATATTTTGTAAGTGTATGGTAAGTATGTTGTAAGTTTTCCATTTCGTTAATATTTGAATAAATAATATAATTAATAAACTAATAAACATATGCACATGGGGGGTGATATCCTTAGCAGCACCATGGGGGCAATGAACCGACAAGAGGGGAAGTAGGGAGTCATGAATTAATAAAATTTTGTTAATAATTTCCAATTGTCATTATCCAAAGCGTCATTTCCTTGTCTTATGTGCCTTAAGTTTTATTATTTAAAAAATTGTGGGAAGGGCATGTGGTTCTCATGCAAGTCTAGAATTCATGCAACCTTCGTAGTATCATTGCTAAAAATTGCAGCCATGAAATTATGTGGAATCCATGATTGTGTGAATGTGTTATTTCTTGGATTAAGAGGAGTTGATTTAGAGTTGAGTTTTCCCTAGCTTTCAGCATCCGATATTCCATGGCTAGTGTTGAGTCCATTTTTGTGCTTCCACAAACCATACTTTTGCCTCTTTATTTGCCCATTTTTCCTTCATTTTATTCCACATTTCTCATAAAATAGCCTATCCAAGGTATATTTTTCATCCTTTAACTTCAGAATTGAATTTT
>SNQJ01S0043318.1:40413-50582 GCA_010110895.2 Picea sitchensis
TAGATAGGTTTTTGGGTTATCTCCATAAAAGATAAAAACTATCTCTAAAATCCATATACTTTGGACATGCCTCTAAGTCTTACAAACACCGGATTGATAATAAATGCACTCTAATTTACTTGGGTAGATCTAGAGCTCAACAGCTAGCCTATGAGGGAGCACTGGAGGGTAGTGGGATATCTTGAGGGACTGTTTAGTAGTGAAGGGGATCCCATTCCTTGTTTTCTGCATGAATGGAGAGGAAAGAGAGGCTGGAGAGAGGGACTACTATAGAAATAATGGGTTGAAAGGTAATTCCCTACATGCAATAGTTAGTTGTTGGGCCAAGGGAGAAAAAACATAGCCATAGTCAGTGATTTCACCCTTTTTGTTTTTTTTCTTGGCACAAGGGTGGAACCTACTCGAGTTAGTGCCTATGGATGGGAGGAAAAATGTTGCCTATGGATGGGAGGAAAAATGCTCCCATGGAGCTATTTCCCCAAGTGAAAATCCTATAAAAAATAAGTAATATGATATTTATTATTATATGTTGATGACTAATATTTTTTTGTTGTTGTAAATGAGAAATATTTGCTTATTTGGTGAAGATTCAAGGCTAGAAATTAGCATTGGCTCACGAATGCAACTATAGGATGTCTAGTAATTATTTATATGTAGATTTTAACGTGGTTACAACCATATATTGTATTATTGAGGGCATAATTCTACCTATGTCATGTAAATTAATTTCCATCCATGGTGCTAGTTCATTGTAAATGACCTTGTGGGTATGCCAAAAGGGGCCATAAACATGAATAAAATGTGATTATATGTATGTCAAAGAACTGTATATGAAAATTGTTGTAAATGCATATGAACATTTTTGTAATTGTCCATATACTAGTTGTTAGTATTCAATGTATGACCATAAATATGTTTTATGTGTTGAGATGGTCAATGTGTTCATGGGCTATGGAGTAAATGTTTATGGGAAATGAATTTCCATTGTTGAGTTTTTTTATCCATAAATTATATGTAAGAATGTTGATCATGACTTAATTAGGGTAATCCATTTGTGAACAATAAGTAATCAAATAATGTATGGCCATCCACAGTGCATGAAATAAGCAACAACTTTGATATACAACCCACACATGAAGTCATGGAATCCTATTTGAGGGATAATGTCCACACTATTGAAGATTTCCATGTTGGACCTCTATGTAACAAGCCTAAAGATGAATTCTCTCCAAGAGAAGATGTTTTCAAGGGACAAATTCTCATAGTACAATCTTTAGAACCACATTGTGGAATATGGTTGGGTAGGATAAAGGGTAATGTCTATCAAGATTCATATGTTACTGCTAAGACATACGAGGTAGTGGTTCATTTCTAGAACCCCATAGGTACATTGAACGACCACAAAGTCTTGTACAAAAATTATTTAAAGTGAACTCAACAATGGGTTGTTAGAATAGAAGGAATGGCATCCATCGATGTGAATAACATCATATCTGCATGGTCACCAAAGTTGAAATGGAAAGGAGAGACAAAAAAATAAATGGGAAGGGATTTGAAGCAATTGAGGCACAATGAGAATAGGTTGAATAAAATAGAGAGTGAGAGTGATGCCAATGAATGAGACTTTATTTGAATCAGGAACTTCAATGATACTTGTCATTAAATTTTAATGACTTGTATCATGTAAGAACTCATAAATTAGTAGACAATTTTAATTAATAACTATAATTTTCTTAAGGTAAAACTATTGAAGGTCAATTTCTCTCTTCTCTCTTGGATTGAGATGTGGGTTTTGTGAATAAATTTTCCATTATAAACAAGTTATAGTGTTTGTAGTTAAGGTGAGGAAGTTGGTAAAAATGACTAACTCATAGTCATCATTTTTTTTATATGGAACCTTATCGTACACCACCTTAAATATTTATGAAAAAGTACAACTCTACAGTGCAATGGTTGTCATCACTTGTTTTTATTTTGTCATGCCTCTTCAATCTTGATATATTTAGCAAGGTATGTCATAGTGATATTATGATTGTACCTACTAAAATAAAATGGTGTACATTAATCTTGGATTTAGATATAACATACACATAAGAAAACAAATTTAAATATTGAATAACAAATATGCATTGTAGCAATTTGATATTTACACTTTTGAAATTGAAATTCACAATTTTGGAATGGAAATTAACTCTTTGTATTTAAATTCACACTTTCGAAATCAAAATTTTTTCTCTTTTGGAATCATAATTCACACTTTTGAAAATATTTATTCACACTTTCATAATCCAATTTTTCTATTTAGAAACACTAGTATTCACACTTTTAAAATTGAAATTCACAATTTCCTAGTCTAGATTCTTACTTATTAGTCCAAATTTAATGAAATTGGCATTTATAGACTTGAAGGTGGTATGCGTACCAATTGTTTCCTCAATGTACCATGTTTTAGACACCTCTATGAAAGTGTATTGAAACAACATAAGCCTCATAGAATCTTATGTGGTGTTGTTGGAGGAGAATAATAGATTAAAGTTCAATACATTGTTTGACAAATCCTTTGAGGGACTACCCTCAAAATTTGGAATGTCAGAGGGTAACCTAGTCTACATTGATAGCCAAGCTAGATCATGTTGGATAGGATCATTGATGAGCTTCACCAAATAAAGAATATTTAGACTACCCTTATCAATCTGCAACTTAGGCCCAACCATCATGGAAGGATGGGTGGTTGACAATATTACATGGTAGAGATCAATGTAGAGAATATAGATGAGGATGAGTTTGGAAAAGATGAGCTCCATGCCAACAAACTCTACTTTCGGTTTGAAGAGGGTGCAATATGCCTTGCTAGAGATATATAATGAGTATGACTCCCTCCTAGAAAAGGAAATAGGCAACAAATCCTAAGGGAACGCTAGGTGACTAGGATTTTTTTGTCCTATTGTTAAATCTTTCTAAGCTACAGGGTAATATTAAAAGGAAATAGTGCTATGTGGAAATGAAATATTCAAAGAAATTTGTCTAAATTAAAATCTATGCTCATGTGGTGCAAAAACTATTTGATAAGGGCCTTTCAATTGGTAACAACATATGGTTTTGACATAATAATTTTCAATTTATGTTTTGAAAAGTAAAAGCACAACCTTAAGGCTCTAGCGATCTTCACTCAAACTATAAGTCATGACAAGGACTTCCAATTGTATCAATGAATGGTGATGAAGTCCACCGAGAACAAAAGTGAAGGTACAATAGAAACAATGAGAATGAATAATTCGTGGGGAAAAGGTCCAAGAAAGAAAGAAACTATCTTTCTCACATCCTTGTGCAATCCCATGAAATCCATCCAATGATAAACCTAATATTTGGTCATTACACCTCTTCATAGATTATGGATAAGGGGTTACCTATTTCCAACAGTCAATGGGTGACACATAACTTGAAAGAGATAGGTTGATCCATCAAATTATTGGTTTAGACCTAAGCATTAACACTCAAAAGAGAGTGTGTCCCTTGCACTAGCGAATACATCTGCTAGAAAATATTTTAAGTCCCTTATGAAAACAACTAGGTTTAAATGAAAACAATTTGTGGGGAAATTATTTGGATGTCTATCTCCATAATAGTAACCTAGACTATAAATTATATTATCCTCGAATGAGGTTTTAGTCTCATAGATTTCAAGTTTCGTTTGTTTTTAAGGAGCTAATATTAGCATCATGAACCAAGCAAGTTTATGATTAAGGAATGTTGAAGGGAGTATTTCATTACCCTAATTGTTTTGAATCACACAATTTCTTTGATAAGCATAAGGTGAAAAGCATATTTTGAGTAGGATATGTTTTAAGTTCTTCAATGCATGCACAAGTATAGTGATAACAAAATGATAGTCTGGAAGTACAATTCTAAATGTAAGTGCAAAGAAATAAAGAACGGTAAAAGAAATAAGTACTTGGAAAAATGAATTTAATTCTTTACCAACGATGTTATTTTAATTTACAAGAATTTAACATGATAAACAATAATGTTAATACATCAATAATTTAAGGAAAAAATGAAATTGCCAAAAAAAACTTCACAAAAAGGTCATATGCTGCTAAAAAACCTAAATTTTGAAGGGATCACATGGTGTCTAGTTATGATAATGGTATGATTATGAAATTCACATAGTTAACAAGACCTACTAACAATGTGATTTTCTCTACTCGACAATGTACCAGGAGTGAGCCCTTGCGGCATGGGTTTTGAACAACAAACTATTTGTAAACAATGTTAAAAATCAAAGGAGATATGATGTGAACAAAGAAAAAATGGTGCACACAAATGTGTGAAAAGCTTGGAAATTCAAAAATTCAAAATTTTCAAAACCAAGGCCTTTCCAACTAATGGTGAAGACAAAAATAGAGGCTATGTTGAACCTGTAGATAACCAGAGATTAGAAATTGAGCATAGAAATAATCAAGAGTTATATTAATGGATCTTAATGGAGCAAACTCCTTATGGAGTAGAGTTCGCCATTTTTCCATAAGGTTTTTGGTGCATGTGAGTTCTAAAACCCTCTCTTAACTAGTTGTAAGGACTCAGAATAAACAAATAAAGGTAAAGGGACAAATATACAAATATCTACTCTATCCATAAGTATATATGATAGTTATGAAATAATCAAACAGTTAAATATCATTTAAATATCATATTTTTGGGGTAAGTAAAACTTGATTCATTCTCGTGGAAGGAAAATAAATAATACAAGGAGAGAACTTACATCATATCACCTGGGGAGAGAACTTACAACAGGTGGATTCCAATATTCTCCACTAGAGGGTCCTTTGACCTTTATGTATACTCAATCTCAATCTCCAATGTATGTGAGTAGCAATTCCCCCTTGTGGATGGACACTTTGAAGAGAGAACAAATAGTGAGAGGGTAAGCAAACCATAAATGGATGAGTAAGTGACTATGGATTCCTAACTCTTTGATCTCATTTCTCCAATGTAATGTTTCTCTAAATTCCTCCTATCATGAACCAATTCCATGTGAATGCTCCTAGTTCAGTCATGGGCATCCATGTGCTTAATGATAACTCAAGGAAGGCCAAAATATTGAGTCTTTATGAGATGGGAAGCTCAACTTGGTCTATAAACATCCACTACCTCATTTCAACAGGCATGTGATCATTTCTAAGCCATGGAGTAGATGAGTTAATGGAATTATAGAGGTGGTGTGGCTATAGAAGCTTTTTCAACATGATAGGTGCTAGTAATGGGAGATATGCTACACAACCATAGAAACAATCAACTAAAGTTTTGAATTTACATAGTGGTGTGTAAATATCTAGTAAATCATGTGATGGGATGCATTATGTGAGTTATATGTGGATTTGCAATCTTTCCAGGTATGACCGCTTAATTGTCACATGTGAGAAAAATTAGAGTGATAACATACACCTCGTTATAAGAAAAATATCATCAACATAAAGAAGAAGGGTGATGAGTATTCCAATTAAAGTAGTACCAACACAAATTGCTTCATCCAAATATGCCTCTAACTTGTCAATGTGAATGACAAAAAGGGTTGGGGACAAGGGACAACCTTGCTTAACCCTTATATTACAATTAATTTCTTCTGAGAAACCATTATTGTTCCTAAATTTAGCAATAACATTCTCATACAACCTTATTGCAGTGGTTCTCAACTCAGAAGAAACCTTTAACTCTTCTAATCTATTCCAAAGACTACTTCTAGGAACTATGTCAAAAGTTTTCCTAAAGTCTAGTGAAGCAACACAAGAGATTGGTTTTATTGTTTTGACATCCCTCTCTGATAATCCTAAGAGTAACTATGTGGTCCATGGTTGAATGATATTTTCTAAATCCCACCTAGTTTTTATTCCCTTTTCCCGAACTTTTTAACCATATGCTAATATTCTTTTCCATAATAATTCCATATAACTTGGCTAAAAGAGGGCTAGTCATAATGGTCCTATAATTTGAGGGGTTATTTTTGTCCCCACTTATAAAAATTGAAATAATGAGGTTTTTTTTTCATTTTTTAGGGAAACCTAGCTTGAATACCATATTGAAGAGATTGTGAATGTGAAGGATAAGAATAAGTCCTCCAATTTTAAGGATTTCTACTTGATACCATTCGATGTCCTTAGCTTTTCCTTTTGCAAGTCATTTAACGCCAAACTCTGTATCTTTCAAAGTAAAAAACTCTTGCTTTGTTATTTCATGGGGATTCTTTGATGGAGCTAGCCAAGTCCACCCTCCTGTTTTTTGGGGTGGGCATTGTGCTTTACATGAATCAACAACGTTATGTACATATTAGGTATGCTCCATGTAGGGGTTCAAACAATAGAGTTGAATTTATCACTTTGTGGACCCAGCTGGAGGTAGCCTTGAAAAAAGGGGTAAGAAAATTGCAGGTGATGGGCGACTCAAAATTGGTCATTGACTGGGCATAAAAAATTTCTTCAGTGGTGGATGTGCATCTTGTCCCTCTATTCTAGGATATGTTGGTCTCATTTCAATCCTTTGAATGGCTCTCCTTCAAACACATACATGGGGATCTTAATGGGAAAGTTGTCGAGCTATCAAAGGAAGACTTGTTTGTCCCTATTGGGGGCCTTGGGTTCTATGAATTTATAAATGGGGAGCAGATTGAATCTATGGAATTTCAGTTTTAATATGTTTTCCAAATCTTTTGTTGAACTATTTATTTATGATGTAAAGAAAGGAAGGATTGTAGTGTCTAGATGAAAGTATCAGACGATAGTTAGGATGTCTTTCGTTGATTTTTTGTTAGGATATGTTGTATTCATTTTGTGTAGAAAGTAAATATGTTAAACATTGTATAGGAAGAGGGGATTTTTTTTGTCTAGGTGGGATGGGTTGTGAAGCCATGTCTGGTCCTTTTTTGGATAGCAACATGTATATTCATCCCTTATGAATATAACGGTTTTTTTCTCTGGGAAAAAATCTCTAGCTTTGTCACAAGGGTTGGAATTTTGTCCACTACATTAGAGGATTCATAATGCTTCTTAAAGTGCAGATTCTAATCCCTCTAGGCAATCATATAACTTTATTTAGTTTTTCAAGTTGGAATTTTCCTCCAAAATTTTGTAGTATTGAATTTAGAAATGGATAAAAACTTCTCTTGCTTTCTATTTATATAATATCTCTTTATCTTGTCATCTTTTAGGGACTTGTTACAAGTTTCCCTCATAACTGTTTTAGCAATTTTACAATCTTTTTCATACCAAGGGTTAGCCATTCATTTTTTTTCTTTTAACACAAAGTTTTAAGAGAATACTCATTTGTGCAAGTTGAAAATGTTATTATAAAACGATGATAAATATCTTCAACATTATTGTTACTTATAAAAATAAAAATAAATGATTATTTTTAAATTAATAAACTAGAAAATAAGTTAAAAATATTAAAAAATATATTGTTTTGTAATAACAAATTATTGTTACTTATAAAAAAAATTGATTATTTTTAAATTAATAAACTAAAAAATAAGTTAAAAATATTAAAAAATATATTATTTTGTAATAACAATTTATAAACAAGTTACATGATACATTCACAAGGTTTACTCATTATCAAAATTGCTTTGTGAGCTTTACAAAATTGAATATACCATAATGATAACAAAGAAATCAACTTCAACGTTGGTGATTAAAAAATGGTAGAGGTGTATTAATTTTTCTCTTTTGAATTTTAATTCTGAAACCATCCACCAATCGCCAAGTCATGGTGTTTTTTTTGGTATGATTACACGTGGATAATATAAATACATAAAGTGAAGCTAGGTGACCATGGGACTCTAAAGTGCTTAGGGATTATAGGGAATAATCCAAACCTTTTTTAAAGATGTAAGTACTTAATTATTTTATAAATTTCCGTGGAATTGTATATTTGATTGAACTTTTGTGAAGTTCACGACTCTTCCCCTTTAGCTTTTGTTCACATGAAAGGGGAAGCCTTTATTCGCGCATACAAGGGGAAGGAACAATAGTTTTGCTCCGTTCAAAAGCATGAAAGGGAAAGGTAGCTTATAAATGACTTTGTTTATGATTTGTTAAATTAAATACAAAGTGACTTTCGAAAAGAAGATATGACTCAAAAATCTTCATAAAATCAAAATAGTAATGGATATAAAGAAAATCACGTCACGTAAGGGAAAACAATAAAAATGTGTTTAATTTATGCCCTTTAGGAAGTGTGCAAAAAGTTACTAAAAGGTCCACCTCAAGCATAGCAAAATGCTTATCACTTGTCCTCAAATTTATAGGTGAGATTCTATTAAATATGATTATTGTGATCACTAAATCTAAATATAAAAATTATTAAATTTGTAAATTTATTTTATTAAAATATTTTAATTTTTTTATGGAAGTTTTGAAAGATAATTGTATATTTTGATTTTAAGAAGTAATTATATATTTTGATATTTTAACAAGTGATTGCTTTGATGCCATAAGTTTGATAATTTAGATAAGAGTTTTGACTTCTACAATGTCACGGTCATTAATTTTGTTATGAAATTCAAGTATCTGGTTAAGTGTATGAATTAGTTTGATAACTTAGATAAGTGTATGAATTAGTTTGATAATTTAGATAAGAGTTTTGACTTCTCCAATGTCAATTTTATAGTTATTAATTTTGTTATGAAATTCGAGTATTTTGTTAAATGTATAAATTAGACAAGGTTGCAATGAAGAATTATGTAATTGGAATACTCAATTATGAACATGAATCAAATTAATGATGAATATTCATACAACTTGATTATATCATCATGAGTGTAAAACATGCATTTTAAAAAGAATGTATGATATATGATTGTGCATGTAACGAATGATCAATCTTGCGTAGGATAAAATGAGTTAATTACCATTAATGTATTTCTTCTTTTTTGTATTTCTTGGGTAGTCAAATGAACTTATATTACTTTGCATGTGTACTTGTAGGACATACCATAGTTCAATTACCACACGAATTCATGTTTGATGAAAACATTGCAACCATACCTTASTGGATGGTGCACTTGCAAAAATATGTTAAACTATTGATTACTACAGTAAAAATTCGCCCTCGTCCAAACATGTTTTCCTTTTATGGAATTTCCACAAGTTGCCAAATGAAAGAAAACAAAGCCCAAAACCACTAAGTAACAAACATCACATGCATATATTGATTGCATATTTATTTTTTTATTATTATATGATGAAGCAAAGAATGAGAGGGGATAAAACTTGAACGCATGGGGAATGACGTGCTGAAAAGAAACTTAAACTAAAACAATAGATGAATTGTCAAAAAAATGTCCTAAATTGTTACAAAAATCATGTAGAAAATGAAGAATGTAAACAAAGATAGGTTAGGTGTTTTACTTTTTAAAAAATATAAATTTTGTACAAGTTTCATTAACTATGCACAAGCATAAATGAAAACAAAAACAAAGTAAATAATTCAAATCTAACACAGGAAATAAGAAATAGAACAGAGAAAGGTATGACTAGGATCAACTTCTTTTCATTAAAAAAAATGTATTACATATGATGTGTCGCATGACAAATAGACCTTTTTTAGAAGAAGATTGATAGTCCTACTCTAACATCTGCATTGCTTCTACAAATTGTTCACAAAGTTAGTGCTCAACAAAACCAAGATGACTAACTACTAATAAAATACAAGAAAGCAATATATAGCTTAAAGTTGGAAGGATTAGACCCTGATAGTTTTTGCACCCTTGGAGGGCATCCTACTATCAATAGAGATTATACAATCCTAGAGAAACATACTAAATAGAAGATGAAAGTAGAAATAAGAGAAACATAGTTTATGGCTCTTGGAATACCTGCCTCACATGTATTGAATAATGAATTATCTCTCATTTTTTATGTTGTGCAAGCTTGTACTAAAATACTTGTAGGGAGTTTAACAACAATTATGAAAGTAAAGGAAGTTCTAGAATCTGTACTTGGGAATTTGAGACCACTAATTCTAATCCCTAGCCTAGTCTATACTAAATGGGGGTTCACCACATTAGGAAATCAAAGAACCCTTGGTCACTTGGATGAGAGCCCATACAATATGGGAGAACCCCAAAACGAATCTAGCCAGTCATGAATGACATGGATATTAGATAGATCGAAATG